>CM066044.1:243325391-243495391 GCA_033557465.1 Ichthyophis bannanicus
GGACACACAATTTCTACACCTGGACATGCGCTGTTGGCTGAGCCATGCATGGTTTTCCCTAGACCGAGAACCACATTGTTGCCTCTAGGAGCAAACCCTATTGCTTTGGAAATGTCAGTGAACTGTGCTCACCTCTCTACCACTTGTCCGTATGACGTGTTTACATCAGTAATGTCTCCACGAATGTTATTTTTGCAGTTCCAGGTCTGGGTCTACAATGCACAGCTTAAACTCCAGGCTCTGTATACCGCCCATACACTACGCAGCTGTTGACATCACTGTCCTTCCTTTCATCGTTACCCAATAGTCAGTCATGTCTTGTGCACTTTCTGTATACATTCTCGAGATATGCCATCATCGGGGTATGTTTAGACTGGTACGTGACATCTCCCCATTGGAGCCCCATATTGGTGTTCTCACTGGCCGCCCAGGGATCCTCATCTGCATCCCTGAGTGGGCATCGCTAACACCAATATTGAGCTAAAATGGAGAGCCGTCACGCACAAGTCCCAGCAAGACCCTGATGATGGCATTTCTGGGGACTGTATGCCCAAAATGCATAAACGTAGCAACATACTGCATACCTATTTATAGGTGTGTCAGTGATGGTAAAAACAGCGTACTGTGCGGGCAGGCTACATAGCTTGACTGCAACACTGTATGTGTATGTCCGAGACCCGGATACACAGACATTAGCATTGTGGAGCAATAAGGTATGAGACGGACCTGCTATTTTCACGTGTTGAGAGAGTGAGCACAGCTTGCCCTCCTTCCTCCATGCATGGCTGTGTGGAGGATTGATCAGGTGGCATGTGCGTGGCATGTGTATGGGTGACATATGGGTCATGAGGGTATCTCACACATCACCTTGTGTCCCACCCACAGGTACTCAGCGGGCTCACCAGAAGCTACACGAGGATATGGGGGCTATCTACTCATGAGCTGCAATAGACGAGGGCCACATTCACTATGATTGTCGATGAGCTCCAGAGGAACAGGGCCACAAATGCCATGATTGTGCAGGAGCTGCAGCGGAACAGGGCCACAAATGATCTTATGGTGGGGCGCTCCTCAGAATTGCACGTGCTCTGGAGATCAGAACGGACCTGATGCAGCAGCCTGCATCAACCCTGCCACCGGAGGCTGCATCACCTGAGCAACTACAGGGGGGTGGGCCGCCACGTGGGCGGGCTGTGCAGGGCGGGAGGGGCAGGAGGGGCGGTCGGGGTGGGTGGCGCGGCAGGCAACGTAGGATGTGATGTAAACAAAATAAACTTTCATGTACCTGTACATACTGTGTGTTGTTTTCCCGATTTTTTGGGGCAGGGGTGCCCGACGACGCACACACCGCATCTTTTCTCCTCGTCCACATGGCCACCATCATGCCCCTCAGTGCATGGGTGGCTGTACTGGCAGTTCACAGTGCACAGTGGACCAGCCAGAACCCTGTGTGTCATGGACGGTGTCAGGTCCCAGCCACCGGACCCCAGCATTGGGGGATGGCCATGCTCCCCAGATGCAAATGGCACATGTCCTGGTGCCACATGTCTGGTGCTTGGCCCTGTCGCCGTCATGCCCCCACAGCTCCCCCCAGCAGGAGCCACACAGGTGCATACCGTCTCCTTGGCCCCACATGGCCTACGTGGCAGGACTCCCATGTTAACCTGCTTGTAGCACTGAGAGACATGGCTTGCTTACATAGGTCAGTTGCGCATTCCTACATGCACCTATGGTCACCCACTGCCCAACCCTGGGACATGCATGTCCCTGGGGCAACCGCATATGCCATCCCCCTGGGCAGCTCCTTGGTTCAGAGGCACACCTTTCCCACAGACCACAGCCATCGCTATCATCCGGTTCAGCTATTAACACACATGCATCGTGCATCTGATATGGCTCTCACACATTCCACTCAGCATACACGTAACCAGGGTCTGTGCGACATTATCCACATCGGCACACCACAGTGTCTACAATGCACATACATGCCCGCACACATGGCCATTCCCCCCACCAACATGTGGGGAATGGACATGTCTGCTACACATGTCGCCCTTGCATACACATACCTCCTGGAACATATGTCCCAGGAACATTTCCGTAGCCTGTCTGGTGGAATGACGAAGGACCAATGGTTTTGGTTCAGACATGTTGTATTTATGAACAATTAAACATATAACTTTGACATACATCAAACATAGCGCACTACATCTGTATACCCTCTGTACAGGCCTACCATGCCATGTGGTGTCACACAACCAGCTGCCATGCGGGGTCGGGGACACAGGACACCACAGGGCACGTGTGTGGGCATCACAAGAGCCATCACATGCTCCTGGGACGCCCGTCGCGATGGCCGCCGAACGGGCATCCATCCCATCTCGGCAGCCATCCACTGAACAGCCGCTTTCAGCCACCGGTTGCTGTGAACAACCTGATGCAGGGTGTGTTGTATGCCAACCAGGGCCACATGCATGTCGTGCACGCACATGCCACCACACACACACATGGTGCCAGGTGTCTGCATGGTGGCATGTGCATGCAGGCCGTGTGAGTCCATGGCTGGCGCATCCTCTCCTGCCCACGCCGCCCTGTGGTATCCTGTTTTCCCTGGCACCCTCCCAGGGCCCTGCTCCTCCCCCCCTGACAGCCCTCCCTCACTCTCTCTGCCTCCCCCATGCTCCCTCCTCTGCCCCACCCTCCCACACATCAGACGCATGCACTCCCTCCCCTTCTGCCCCACCCCCCAGCCCCTCCATGCCCACATTGTCCCCCTCTGCAGCATCCGCCATCTCCTCAGCCACCGCCTCGTTCTCTGCCTCTGTGGCTTGCTCCTCCTTCTCGTCCTCGGTGGGGTGGCAGGAAGTGGGGCATGGTAGGGCTGCTCAGGTGCCGACGGGCCCTCCCCAGTGGCATTGCGCTCTGTGGAGGATGACAGGCATAAGATCATTGTCCTGTGGGTCACCTGGCACATGTACATATTGAGGCACCACACAGGCTAGTGCGCCAGCGTGACATCCCTTACGGATCTGCATCAACAGCCCAACTCACCTACACCTTGGGCCATTGCCCTCCTTTGGAGGCGGGAAAGATACTCTGGATGGCGTAGCCATAGTTCCCGGGCCTTTTTCCTTAGGTCCTCCACCTGTGCATGGTGAGAAATGAGTGGGGGCATCAGTGACCATATATCTCTGGTGTGTGGCCGACACAATGCTAACCTCTCTGGGGGCGGTGTCTCCTGCCACACTGCTCCGTGTGTCAGGTCTTGGCTTTTGCCAGTGCCACCTCAATGTGTGGCTGTAGGTACGGGCATGTCTGCAGTGACACCTATGTGGCCTGTGCACTTTACCCTCGACAGACTGTTCAGTGTTCTTATGCTCTCTCTGCATGACATGGCAGCACCTTGTCACGTGTGGTTTGCCGTGATGGTGTCCAGGGGACCCCCTGACCCCTTCTGTGGCCATAGGCCACATTGGCTGTCCCCCTGTCCTGACCACTTCATCCAACGCATCCCCGATGGCAACACCATATCCCAGAACACATGGGTGATGTGTCCACACATGGAGCAGTGGGTGGGTGGCCCTGTGCACTTTGCCAGGGGTAACTACCCTGCCATTTGCCCCTCTAGTATACCTATGGCCCATGACCAGGGACCGGTCTAGGTAGGTCAATGGTGGTTGGCAGCCACAGGGGCCAGGGCCTACACAACGGACTGGCCCATTGCTAACTGTGCTCCTGTCTGGGTGTCGGGCAGTGTAGTGCAGACCTGACAGGTGCATAGATCCTTCCAAAAGCATCTGTGATGTTCCTCTGCAACCAGGGGTGGCATTGCTGCCGAGTGGGTGGATGGGTGTCCTGACTCAGCATACAGTTCTGAGGACATAGCTCTGTTACAGGCCTCTGTAGTCATATCCCATTGCCCGTGGTGGTGGGGTGCTGCTCAGCACATTCACATCTGCACCCACCACACCATTGGGGTACCTCACATACGTGTGTGGAGTGGCATTCCCACCGTACTAGGGGTTATATGCAACCTACCCTGGTATACGTTAAACCCGGCGCTGAGGAACATACCAAACGTTGCATTCAGGTCCCAGGCACCCTCCGAGTCTGTTATCCTAGCACACATCAGCATCACACACCGTATCACCATGGTGACTGAGAGCCCACTCTGATGGGCCCTCAGCCCTCCTGGGGAGAAGGAGGATGTTTTAAATTACAAAGGCACACACACAAATCCATCTCACCAGGGTAGCTGAGAGCCCACTCTGATGGGCCCTCAGCCATCCTTGGGATAGGGAGGTTGCTTTGAACTGCAACAGCACACAAATCCATCACACCAGGGTGACTGAGAGTCCACTCTGATGGGCCCTCAGTCCTCCTGGGGATAGGGAGGTTGTTTTGAACTGCAACAGCACACAGATCCATCTCACCAGGGTGACTGAGAGCCCACTCTGATGGGCCCTCAGCCCTCCTGGGAGAAGGAAGATGTTTTAAATTACAAAGGCACGCACACAAATCCATCTCACCAGGGTAGCTGAGAGCCCACTCTGATGGGCCCTCAGCCCTCCTGGGGATAGAGGGGTTGCTTTAAACTGCAACAGCACACAAATCCATCTCACCAGGTTGACTGAGAGCCCACTCTGATGGGCCCTCAGCCCTCCTGGGGAAAAGGAAGATGTTTTAAATTACAAAGGCACACGCATAACCGTATCAGCAGGGTGACTGAGAGCCCACTCTGATGGGCCCTCCTGGGGAGAAGGAGGATGTTTTAAATTACAAAGGCACACACACAAATCCATCTCACCAGGGTGGCTGAGAGCCCACTCTGATGGGCCCTCAGCCCTCCTGGGGACAGGGTGGGTTATCTGATTTAGACAACTACATACACCATATCACCAGAAAGACTGAGTACCCACGTTCATTGGACTCTCAGGGCAACTGGGGATAGGGCTGATGTGTCACCCTGGAAATGCAGACCCACCATATGGCCATGCTGTTTGGACCACCTCCTTATGCATATATATGGGCTACCTGTGTTACTGTTATTGTTTGGACATCAATGGCAGCAGCTGCCATGACACCAGGATGGCATCAGGGCCCCTGTAAACAGGGCTTGTCAGACGGCTGCCTAGGGTGAGAACTTACACAATCTTGACGATGCATATATTCATATGATTCTTGCAAGGTATTGTGGGTATTGTAGTTCATTCACTCCCAAACACAGCTGATGACAATAATTTGAGTTGTGAAACCAAGTGGTAAGATCAATAAAATACTTCTTTTATTGATGGGGTTTAATTCACCCAGCACATGTATGCTTGATAGCACTATAAATGAGGTTACTTGCTTGCAGTGTTTAAAAATGGATAACAAAAAGTCACAAAGTAAACCAGAAAACAACCTTCAGCTTGTCAGGCAATTAGCTAATGTTTTCTTAGCAAGTAATTACCAAATACAAAGGCACAAAGTAAAGAATAAACTTTGCTGGTTAGGTTAACTTCTGCTTATTTTCCATGCAGATCTCAGCAGTGATTCTCCCTTGCTCACACACACAATCAGGTGCAGCCCTAATTACTATCAATGGACCAGCTGAAAGCCTTTAGCTGGCTGGCTGCTACTGTGTGAGCCCAAATCCTGCTTTAAGAGCTGTTTGCAGTGGAAATAAAGAACAAAGTTAGGTTTCTTTGTGATGGCTGATGTGTTTGCTCATAGAAAACTAGCAATAGCATTTAGATAAAGAACAGTCCATGTAAATAGTTTCATCTGCTGTATTTCCCCCTGCATCAACAATCATAGGGTCAATATCATACATTGGCACAGATGAGTCTTTCATTAAGGCACTATCATGAGAATGCTTATTCCCTTGCTGCCATTCTCTATTATAGATAGGGTCTGGATCAGTGTTCATACCTGAGCCTCTCCTGCTATCATTATTCCTCTCTGTATAGCCTGGCCAATATGTAATCCAATTCTGATGTCCAGCCTTCCAATCTTGATCCCTGGACACTGGATCTTCTCTCACATACCTTCTGGCCTTGGTCTGAAAGTCTCTTCCACGTGCAGTCTTCTCTCTTCCAGGTAGCCACTGGTGATTCCTATCTCTGCCACTCCATTCCTCTGGCTGAATCCAGTCCAATGGACTCTGCTGGCTTTTGGAATACCTCCCAGTATGAGTACTGCCTTGGAATCTCCCAGACCTTCCAATGGCCTTTCTTCTCTTCCTTCCAGAGAGTTTCCTTCTCTCTCTATCTGCTTGGCTTGACTTCTGTTTCTCCAGGTGATACTGGTGCTTGTAGCCGTTGCTGTCTCTGTATCTCTTCCTCCCTCTGTAGCTGTTATCTGAAGAATAAGCTCTATTCTTATCCTGTTCTAATGTGTGCTGCTCCCTAACACAGCGCAGCTGTGTTGAATCAGGCCCTGCCCTTTGAGATGAGTGCTTAGGGATTACCTCATAGCTCTCTTGATTGCACACACATTCTCTCACTTCAGCCCCTCTCATGGCTGCTGGAAACCTGGTGCATTCTGGGACTGGTAGTCTTTTATGTGAAAATTCTGTTTTCTCACTTCTACCAGAACTGACAGGTTGCTTGTTCAGAGTCACATCATCTTTTCTATAGCTCTTACCTGAGCTATGATAAGCTTCCTTATCACATACCCCCCTGCTTAAGTTATTACGGACTGGTTTTACTGGTGAAACTTCTTCTCTACAGTCCGTAATACGGGAAAGTGCATCCGCATTCTTGTGTAACTTCCCGGCACGATGTTCCACCTGAAAATCAAACGCCTGTAAGGCCATGTACCAGCGTGTCAACCTGCCATTGTGGTTCTTCATTTGCTGCAACCACTTAAGTGGGGCATGGTCCGTGACCAACTGGAACTTTCTCCCTGTAAGGTAAAACCTTAACGCCTCCACTGACCACTTGATAGCCAAACACTCTTTTTCTATCGTGGAATACTTTTGTTCAGCCAGTGACAACTTCCTGCTCAGGTACATCACAGGATGCTCCTCCCCATCATGGCACTGGGACAGGACTGCTCCTAGCCCTACATCCGATGCATCGGTTTGAACCAGAAAGGGTTTCTTGAAGTCTACTCCTTTCAGTACCGGTCCTGTACACAATTTTTCTTTTAATACTGAAAACGCTTTTTCAGCTTCTGGTGTCCACTTTATCTGGTTTGGACAATTCTTTCGCAGCATATCCGTGAAAATGGCACTTTTCTCTGCGAATTGCGGTATAAACCGGCGGTAGTATCCAATAAGTCCTAAGAAACTTCTTAGTTGTTTCTTGGTTGTTGGAGGAGGAAAATTCCTGATGCTATCTATTTTGCTTAATAGAGGTTTAATTTTTCCTCTTCCCACTAGGTGGCCTAGGTATTTTACCTCCCTATTTGCAAAGGCACACTTCTTCGGGTTTAAAGTGATTCCCGCTTGCTTCATAGAGCACAAGACTGCCCTGATCCTCTTCAAATGCTCCGCCCAGGTGTTACTATGGATTATGACATCATCCACGTATGCAAAAGCATAACTTTGGTGGGGTCGAAGTACCTGATCCACTAACCTTTGGCAGGTAGCCGCTGCTCCATGCAGTCCGAAAGGCATCCTCTTGAACTGGAAAAGGCCAACGGGGGTGCTGAACGCAGTTTTCGGCTTCGACTCCCTGGTGAGCGGGATTTGCCAATATCCTTTTGTCATATCAAGGGTGGTTAAGTATTGAGCCTGTCCCAGCTGGTCTAGCAGCTCCTCAATTCTTGGCATTGGATATGCATCAAAAACTGATATGGCGTTTACCTGCCGGAAGTCAATACAAAATCTTAAGGATCCATCAGGCTTCGGCACCAGGACTATGGGGCTATTCCAGGGACTCTTTGACTCCTCTATTACCCCCATATCCAACATCTCCTGGACTTGTGCCACTACCTCCTGTCTTTTGGCTTCAGGCAAGCGGTATGGCCTTTGACGAACCAATTTCCCAGGTGGAGTTATTATTTCATGGGCCACCAAATGGGTCTCCCCAGGTATGGGTGTCAACACATCTGGGAATTCCTTAAGCAACTTCCTAATTTCTTCCTGTTGTACCATTGTCAGGTCCTCACCTATTTGGGGCTCTGATTTTTCTTTACAATCAGATACCTGGGGTCCCAAATCTTCCTCTTCACTCACCTCCCTCTCTCGGGCACAGGTGGCAGCTAAGCTTTTAACCCCTTTGACATCAGTAGAACCAAAACCTTTGGCTCCACGTTCAGAATTCTCTAGGGATGTGACCTCCTCCACAGGTGGAAAACCCAGCCTCTCACAGATCAATTGGGCAATTTTGTCTCCTGTCTTCACATGATACTCATTCTGTCCAAAGTTAAACAACAGAACTTTAATATTGCCCCTGTAATCGGGATCAATTACTCCCGCACCCACATCGATGAAATATTTAAGGGCTAATCCGGACCTTGGGGCTACTCTCCCATAACATCCAATTGGTATTTCCACTTGGAGACCGGTGTCAACCAGGGCTCTCCCTTGGCTAGGTACAATCACATTTTCTATGCTGCACAGGTCAAACCCAGCAGACTGAGGGGTTGCCCGCCTAGGAGCTTGGGCCTTCTCAGAGACCTTATGGTACTTTAGGACGAATATCTGCTTTGGGGTAGCTTGGTCTTCTGGACGCTTAACCATCTTTTTAGCTGGGGTCTGAGGACTTCCAAATAAAGGCCCGGGAGCTACTACCATTAAACCTTCTCCCTCCTTTTTTCCTAGTCCTTCCACTAGACCCTGCTTAAATCTTGGCCAGTCTCTTCCTAGAACCAAATCAAAGGGTAGCCTAGGCACCACTGCTAATAGGACTTCCTCTTGTTCCCCCAGGTACTTAACCTTTAGCCTATAGGTGGGATATGATGATGCAGCACCATGAATGCATCTGATGTGAACTTGGCTTTCAGGGGTTCTAGGCACAAATCTTTCTTGGGCCTCTATCCTCTTCCAAAGCCTTTTTGACATCATACTCTGGTCTGCCCCAGAGTCTAATAATGCATTTGTGGTAATTCCCTGCACATCAACCATCAAAAGAAATCCTTCCTTGGGCTGTTTTAAATCCAGACCCATTAAACTAGTGTGTGTCTGGCATCTCTTCTCTAAATGTCCGACTTTTCCACACTTGAAACATTTCTTTCTATTCCACTGTGTCATCTGGTTTGATACAGTACATTCATTTTCAGAAACATTCTTAATTATTCCTTTTTCTGATACAGCACATCTAGCCTCAGCATCCATCTTTAGAGGGCCACCCATTCTATGGCAAGCCTGCGTGGCTTCCAAGAATCTCTCTGCTAGCACGGTTGCCTCTCCAAGATTTTGGCAATTTTGCTGTATAAGAAAAACATTCAAATCTTTAGGTACCCCAAGCATAAATTGTTCCAGCATTATAATATCTAATAACATTTCTACTGTCTTTTGCTCAGGCTCCAACCATTTTACAGCTAAACTTCTGATTCTCTGACTCAGAGCCCTGGGTGTCTCACCCACTTTCAATGTAACAGCTCTAAACATTCGCCTATACTCTGAAATAGACAACCCTAGGCGATCTCTAATAGCTGCCTTTACATCCTTATAAATCAAAGCCTGGGCTGCTGGCATTGCTCTGTAAGCTGCTAGTGCCTCTCCAGTTAATGAGGCTGCCAGCCTTACTGCCCACTGGGTCTCTGGACATGCTAAAGCCTGTGCCACTCTTTCAAAAGACTCTAGAAAATCATCAACATTATCTTCTGGAGTTAATTTCCCAAAATTAAATGCCCCAATCCCTTGATTGAGTCCCGCATTGTTCACATGTGGTGTACCAGTACTAACTGCTGGTCTTGCATCTGTTCCACTTTGGCTCTGCAGCTGAACTAGAGCTTGCACCAGATCAAGCACTGGTTTCTGCTGTTCCATTAAGGCCTTCATAGCAGTGTCCTGGGCCTGCTGTGATAGCTCCTGCTGCTTGCTGAATTGGGCTGCCATCCACTGAGCCATCTCCCTCGGATCCATCTTGACCCCTGCAAGAAAAGAGAGAAAAAAAAACCAAAGAGCAGCACCTTCCAACTAGGTGTGGTTTTTTTTTTTTTTCTCAACTTTTTTTTTTTCAATTACCCCCTGTGCTTACACACATCCACCACTAGACATGCCCAGGTACATATTACCTTGTCTCAGTGATGAATCCAGCTTTGCACAGGGTCTTTTCATCCGGGACAGCTTCCTGGAACAACCACTTTTCTTCCAAAGTGCAGATGAGGGAAAGAAATCTTCTTACAGCTTTAAACTTGACTTTTATTTGTAATCCACAACAAGTAAATCCTCTTGATGCAAGAGCAATCCGAAAAACTACGCCATTTGTCAGACGGCTGCCTAGGGTGAGAACTTACACAATCTTGACGATGCATATATTCATATGATTCTTGCAAGGTATTGTGGGTATTGTAGTTCATTCACTCCCAAACACAGCTGATGACAATAATTTGAGTTGTGAAACCAAGTGGTAAGATCAATAAAATACTTCTTTTATTGATGGGGTTTAATTCACCCAGCACATGTATGCTTGATAGCACTATAAATGAGGTTACTTGCTTGCAGTGTTTAAAAATGGATAACAAAAAGTCACAAAGTAAACCAGAAAACAACCTTCAGCTTGTCAGGCAATTAGCTAATGTTTTCTTAGCAAGTAATTACCAAATACAAAGGCACAAAGTAAAGAATAAACTTTGCTGGTTAGGTTAACTTCTGCTTATTTTCCATGCAGATCTCAGCAGTGATTCTCCCTTGCTCACACACACAATCAGGTGCAGCCCTAATTACTATCAATGGACCAGCTGAAAGCCTTTAGCTGGCTGGCTGCTACTGTGTGAGCCCAAATCCTGCTTTAAGAGCTGTTTGCAGTGGAAATAAAGAACAAAGTTAGGTTTCTTTGTGATGGCTGATGTGTTTGCTCATAGAAAACTAGCAATAGCATTTAGATAAAGAACAGTCCATGTAAATAGTTTCATCTGCTGTATTTCCCCCTGCATCAACAATCATAGGGTCAATATCATACATTGGCACAGATGAGTCTTTCATTAAGGCACTATCATGAGAATGCTTATTCCCTTGCTGCCATTCTCTATTATAGATAGGGTCTGGATCAGTGTTCATACCTGAGCCTCTCCTGCTATCATTATTCCTCTCTGTATAGCCTGGCCAATATGTAATCCAATTCTGATGTCCAGCCTTCCAATCTTGATCCCTGGACACTGGATCTTCTCTCACATACCTTCTGGCCTTGGTCTGAAAGTCCCTTCCACGTGCAGTCTTCTCTCTTCCAGGTAGCCACTGGTGATTCCTATCTCTGCCACTCCATTCCTCTGGCTGAATCCAGTCCAATGGACTCTGCTGGCTTTTGGAATACCTCCCAGTATGAGTACTGCCTTGGAATCTCCCAGACCTTCCAATGGCCTTTCTTCTCTTCCTTCCAGAGAGTTTCCTTCTCTCTCTATCTGCTTGGCTTGACTTCTGTTTCTCCAGGTGATACTGGTGCTTGTAGCCGTTGCTGTCTCTGTATCTCTTCCTCCCTCTGTAGCTGTTATCTGAAGAATAAGCTCTATTCTTATCCTGTTCTAATGTGTGCTGCTCCCTAACACAGCGCAGCTGTGTTGAATCAGGCCCTGCCCTTTGAGATGAGTGCTTAGGGATTACCTCATAGCTCTCTTGATTGCACACACATTCTCTCACTTCAGCCCCTCTCATGGCTGCTGGAAACCTGGTGCATTCTGGGACTGGTAGTCTTTTATGTGAAAATTCTGTTTTCTCACTTCTACCAGAACTGACAGGTTGCTTGTTCAGAGTCACATCATCTTTTCTATAGCTCCTACCTGAGCTATGATAAGCTTCCTTATCACAGGCTTTGGCCCCCTGGGTGACGGCCGGAGCAGCCAGATGTGCTACATAGACAATATGGCACATGGGTTTACCTGCTACACACAACTAATTGTGATAGACTACCTACACACACCAGCATGCACAGCTGCAGTCAACACTGGATATGTGTATGGTTCAACTGACCTGTCCCCATGCACTTACCTCCTGTGGGTATGCAACTGCACGGTTGTAGCGCCGTGTGACTCTGTCCCATGCCCTTTTGACCCTGACCAGGTCCTGTCGCCTTGAGGATCCTGGAAAAAGCTTCTCCTGCTTTAGGGCTATCAGCCCTGCCAGGTGCCACAGCTCCTGCCTAGTGAAGGGAGGTTTCCGTGATCTGGTTGCCATCTTCACCTTTGCCATGCATACACAATGCATGCATACTGCAATGTACGCACCGCAATGTGCGCTGCGCCTACGCGCCACGGCCATCTGTCCCCTGTACTATTCTATGCTATGTGAGTTACACATGATTTGGTGTCGCCAACAATGTCTACATGGATCTTTGCTTCATACACACTTTTCACTGATGTGTATGCCATCTAAAAACTACAATTTGCCATCTGTGCATTTATATGGTTCCAAACCTACCAGGGTCTCGAACCCATCACCACTGGTTTCTGGGATAATGTCTTATCCGTTGTGCCATGCCTTTGCACATAGCAGGGACTGCTTACACAGAGACACTAAGGAGGACTTTTCACTGATCTGTCATAATGTGAGCCCTACAATAATGTGCAGAATAACGTTAGGGGGGGGCTGTTATCTGGCATACATGTGGGAAGCGCACATTAGGTGGCATGGCGCTCAGTATGGCACTATGGGGGTAGGTGTGCAACGTTAATGCACGTCATTCGTAGGTAGGTGTGCTGACATACAGACCTAGTGGTACAGGTGTGGCGCATTGGTTTACAGACTGCCTTATGGTACAGGCGTCATGGGTTCAAGCACCCAGTAGGGCTATTGCATCTGACTGCCTGATACATTGCCCTCTGCTATCAGCAGTGATTTCTGAGGCAGTTTCCTTTTATTTTCATATGTGCTCCCAGCAAACACACCCTCACAGTGCCATACCCTGATGTGACGCATCAGGCGTCCTATGGGGCTATCCAGCAGACACATTATAAGGTGCACTGTCTGCCACAACACCTTATACTGTTCCCTTATAGGGCGCATCATAGGTCACCTTATGGTGTACCGTTTTGGCGCTTTCTGGTGCGCTTTTGAGGCAACCTCGGTCTACAGTACTGAGGGTGTTGCTGCTGGCAGCACTACGTAGACATAGGGAACATAAAAGCCTCTGCTAGCACTATCAGAGACCCCCACTGTGGGTTCACACCCATGACCTCTCGCTCCTCAGGCAGTGAGGTCACCAATGAGCTACATCTCCATAGCTGCTACGTAACTGCTGGCTGGCTACAGTGGGACCTCAGGTCATCCCACGAACTGTCTGCTGTGGTTACTGGGATAGGGTTATACCACACATACCCATGATGCACTGTACATGTCAATCGGCACTCTTCAGATACCCATGGGATGGGGTATGCACCCCCACAGCACTGCAGCCTGGTAGGGGGTACTGACCGTATGTGTTACTGGCACAGGGTAACTACAGGCCATCACATTGTGTGGGTCCAGTGCTCACCCTGAGGGTGAGGTGGGTCTAACGGCACCATATACAGAGCACCTGGCATAGCTGAAATAGGCTATGCTGCAGGACCCCATCACTGGCAGTGTGTGATAGGTAGGTCTTGCAGATGCACTTGGGCATACATCTGTGTCCATTGGTATTCCACAGTTACGTTTTGCCCTTGAGGACTATGATGCACCCAGAGTAGCGTATATCCGGGGGGGGTTAGACCCATTGGCAGATTATGTTGTACCACCCATACTGTCCCCTAGAGCTGAGTATCCCCCACCAACACATCTGCATCCCTGCGATGGTGGCGACCATCCACCTCAATGCATCTGGGGTACAGACAGCTTACAGGGAGGTCCCAGCAGTTCTGTACACATCCATTGGGCAATAGGGGACAGACAGTAGGACTGGAGATGTTCAGCTGGCCCCCACCACTATCAGACTTTCCCAAACAGCAAGGACAGGGGGTCTCCAGCTGCTGCACCCTGCAAGGTGTTTGAGCAATACACATAGACACTGCATGCAGCCTGCTAGCTAGTCTATAGTACTGGAGGTGAGGTGTACACCCCAAACCTGGGATGTGAACACACTCACCGAGCAGATAGGTCAGTGATTGGGCCCCCAGAAGGGGAACCCATATATATCACCTCATGGCAAAACTATATAGCGCTATGGGGGCACCTAGCCATGCCATGGTCACTGTCCAGTCATGGAGAGGGTGCCTCCCAGCGGGACATTATGTGGCCACCCTGTCCCTGCAGGTGGTGGCTGGGCACTACACTGTCCCAGCCATTGCCCTATGCTGTGTGCTGCTGCATCCTGCCAGGCCACCCTGTCCAGGCTATACCCACAATACCTTGCTCCTCATTATGCACATTGGCAGATTAACACTCTGAACACTGCAAGCAGTGTGGTCTGCATAAGGTGTTAGCAACCACCACACATTGGATGGACAGAGACACTCTCTCACACCTGTGGCAGCATTGTGCCAATGTAGAGGCATTTTGCAGCCCTTCCCACCTCACCAGGCCTGGTTACAGCACAAACATGGCTATGTTACGCAGCACTGTTGGGGTCACTCCACAGGGTGCAGGACACTTCTGGACAACAGACCTGCTACATGCTCCACAGACATCGTGGAGGTTGGTGTGCTATGGATCAAGGGGCAGTTTGTACCTAATTTAGGATTAGCTATCAGCCATTGCTCATAGCAACCTTTTGATATATGTTTACCTCATCCCCGGTTTTAGGGTGGCATTGCTAAGGTATGCAGGCGCTAGTATTGGGGGCGCCACGAAGGGCCCAACATTCTGCCTGTCCAGGAAGCTTTGGGAAATGGCGCCTGTGGGTGCAGGTGTGTCCGGCCCTGTTGGCCGCTGCTCTCAGGCAGAGCCTCCCAACACCAGTCCTAGTGGGCCAAACACTGTCCGAGTTTCCATGCTGTCCCTAGTGACTATGCATGAGATACATCTGCATACCATGTGGGTGGTACAGTGTCATGCAGCACAGACATCTTTATTTGGGACAGCATGGGTCACAATTGTTGTTTGGCCCTCCAGGGCCTCATTTGGGGGACTCAGGTGTAGGTGATGCGCATGCTTATGATGTCTACACTCTGTAGGGCAAAACATGGGCCTTTGCAGCATGTTTGTGTTCTCTGCACTGGAGGTCCGCTTTTGACTGCCATGGCTTAGTGGTGGGTAAAATATGGGGCCTGGAATGTCATGCCCTCTGTTGGGATTTGAACCTGTGACCTTCTGCTCTTGAGCACACTGCCTGTGTGTACTGCACCACAATGTGGCCATAGAGATGTTTTCCTCCCTGGAGATGCCATGACTGTTGGCCAGGCAATGTACGTCTGTTGCACTGCACAGCACCCACCTGAACAGGGCTCGGGCACGATCCGCTGTGGCCAGCGGCCAATGGTCCCTCCTCCACCCGTACCCCTGCGACGCCATGTTGACATGTTCTTATCTTGAGGACAGCATGCGCCCTGTGTGATTTGTAGCCCTCCAGGGCTGCATTTGGGGGACTCAGGTGTAGGTGATGCGCATCTTATGATGTCAACGCTCTGTAGGGCAAAATATGGGCCTTTGCAGCATGTTTGTGTTCTCTGCACTGGAGGTCTGCTTTTTACTGCCACAGCTTAGTGGTGGGTAAAATATGGGGCTGGGAATGTCAGGCCCTCAGCTGGGATTTGAACCTGTGACCATCTGCTCTTGAGCGCACGGCCTGTGTGTACTGCACCACAATGTGGCCACTGAGGTGCTTTCTTCCCTGGCGATGCCATGACTGTTCGTCAGACAGGGCCTGTGTGCTGCAGTGCATGGCATCCACCTACACAGGGCTGGGCCATGGTCCGCTGTGCGCAGCTGCCACTGCCCCCTCCCCCACCCTCCCCTCCCCCTCCCCCACCCTCGGCCACCCTGCCGATATGCCCTTCTGCTGGTGGTGCTGGTGGAGCAAAGTGTCCAGCCGTCCAGTGTGCGGGTAGGCAGCTGCCTATGGTGCGGGTTCTGGGGTAAGAGTGGCGGCATAGATATCCCCGCTTCCCCCCAACACCGCCTGCCAATGTTGGTACTATCCCCTGTAACACTGTGGGGAGTAAACTCGTGCCCATGCTGGACCCTCATCATTTGCTGTCTGGCTGCTCTACTGTTTCAGCATTCCTATGGCCCACCTAGGCATCACCCTGATCCACACTGTGACCCAGCTGCACCACAGCATTGTCGCCTGTGGCCCTCTGTGTCCACTTTCCCAGCATCTGTCCAGTTGCCCATTCCGACATGCCCGCCCTGCTGTTGTGGGACATGTGCACGCCACAGGGAGCCTGTCCAATGGAGAGGGACACCCTGCACAGCACAATATCCCTGTGGGATCATTCATCCTGTATGGGGATGGTGCGTGGACCCTTCCGCAGTTCATATATTTCTTTTTGGGTGCTTTCTTGGGGGTGTTTTTTGCTGTTTCCCATTACTATCACTATTACCCAGCTTGGTTATGTTTTTTCTATATTTTTTGGGGTCCTTTTCACGGTTTCTTTACCCTTCTGTTCCATGCACATGTATCACACTTATCACTGTTTTGTAGGTTTCCCTGGTTTTGCTGTACATTGCTGACAGAAATGGTTTCTCTTCCCTTTAAATCATTTCTAACGCCAGGGTTTCACTGGCGCTAGTTTTGTGCCTCGGATTTCACAGCGTTAGTGTGCAGGGAGCCTCTCCCCTCCCACTCTCCACCCATTTACCTCTTCTCTCTGCCCCTGGGGAGCCTTCCTCCACCCTCTGGGGGGCTTTCCCCACCTTCAGCGCTCGTTTGCACCACAGCGCGCGTTATCGCGCGATATGGTACCTGTGCGCCTTTCACAGCACCATCATCGCGCAATAAGGTATCTTATCGCGCGATAACGTCGCAGAGCGCACTTTAAGACTGTTTAGTAAACATACCCCTTTGTAAGCAATCCATATACACAGACCTTACTGAGACTGCCCATTGCATAAGAGCTGTGTTCTTTGTTCAAGGCAGAGGGGATGGGGTCTCTCTAACATATGAGTAATCAAATGGGGAAAGTCTGTGGAACACGGCTTGTGGAATTCTTTCCACCCCCCTCTGCTTGCATGTGTGTGTGTGTAGCTACAGTATAGAGTCTCTGTGTGTGTCTTTGACTTGGAGGAGAGAAGGAAAAGGGAAACTTGAATGGTCGAGTACCCAAATATTTTCTTGCTTTGGAAAGAATCATTCAATTAGACCAAGTGTGATAATATATGATAATATCTCCAGCCATTAGATATCACTGACAAGATATTGTAAAGGATGGATTTTACAGTTTAATCAGAGAGGGCCACTGTCCCACAGTCAGGGCAACATTAAAAATATGTTTGTCCATAAGCAAACTTGCATTGCTGGGCTCGTACCACAGAATCCTATTATCAGTGGTGCACTCTGAGTCTCCAGCGCCTGGGGGCCAGTGTTTATGTTTGCACCCTCACCAGAGATCACCTCTGACCCCTCTCTCTAAGGTGGTCCAATCCCAACTCACAGCAGAAGAGCGCAGCTCATGGTGGAGTGGGCCCAGTTTTTATCTATATCTGCTTGTCTTTCTACCGGTGTCCCTCCATGCATTACCCCCTGGGAATATAGATGGACATAAAGAGGAAAGAATTTCCTGCAATTAGAATGACAATAGCGTCCACTGCCCTAAAGCTCAGATAAGCTGTTTGATATGCTTGGTGTTCTGCAGATTTCTATTGCACATTAAAAAAGACATTGGTGACAGGAAGAAGAGGTTGAAGAAGCATCTGGCATGCCATGTCATTAACTCCACTCTCTTTTCCAAATGTCAGCTGTAATTAGGCAGTAGAGTTTGAGGAGGGAACTAAAACATGAGAGAGAAAAAATAAGTTATGGACGGTGCCTTGGAACAGTGGGCAGATGCATTACTTGGCACCTAAAGCAATCAAGTTTCAGTCCTGTACAGCCCTCACCCAAGATTTTGATCTCTAAAGCAACATCAGGACGTCCCCGCCCACATCAAAAATGATTCTGTAAAAACACATGAAGGCCAGATTTAGATTGGATGTGCAGAGGAGAATTAAGACCCACACATTGGGATGTGAAAAATTTCCACTGCATTTTACAAAGGCTCTGCTAAACTCAGAGGTGGTGCAAGGATTGGAGGAGTCTTAGGCAGACCCTCCATCCATCCACACACCCCCCTCATGGGGTGCTGATTGCTACTGCTTCCACTGCTTTCTGGGGCCAGCAGCGGCGGTAATGGCTTTCAAACCACAACATAGCACTAACCTCAAATCTCTGTTGCTGCATAGCGATTTGTGGCATCTGAGACCTGTTGTTTCCACCCCCATTCAACACAACTTCCAATTTATGAGGCGGCAGGTCCTAGAAGCCATGAACTGTGATGCAGCACCAGAGTCATGAAGTAAGCACTGCATCACAGTTTAGAACTCATTGCTGTCACTGCATGCCCCAGAGAGGACAGCAACTGCATGCAGAACAGGAAGAAGTAGGCCTCGCTTCTGCTCCCACTAGACACCAATACCCCTAGTAAGCCAGGGATGGTTATTAGAGACTGTAAGGGATGATTGCAGTCACTAGGTGGTCTTTCAGGAGGGTCAACACTTTACTGTTTTGTCAGAGGGGGCCTTTGGGGAGAGGAGATTCAGTGGTATGGCTGGGAAAGGCGGTTAGTTATAGCTCATGGAGTGGGAGGGGGGCTGGAGTTATGGCTTGGGAGGGTGAAATTGAACATGGCCAAAACTGGATTTCTTATCTTTCCCCATAAGCCCACCTCCCCCCTTCCTCCTTTCTCTATTTCTGTGGATAACAATCGACTCCTCCCTGTTTCCTTAGTTTACAACCTTGGAGTCATCTTTCACTTTTTCCTCTCCTTTTACACACATATCCATATCTCTCCTCTCCTTTACTGTAAACTAATTGAATGTGCTGTTTATCACCGCTGTTTTGACTTTCTCTCCTCTCAGTCTCTTCTGAATCCACTGCAATCTGGCTTTTACCTTCTACATTCTACTGAGACGCTCTTGCAAAAGTCTTCAATGGCTTGTTTCTCACCAAATCCAAGGACCTTTACTCGATCCTCATCCTTCTTGACCTTTCTGCTGCCTTTGACACTGTTGATCACCACCTTCTCCTCAATACCCTGTCCTCTCTTGTATTTAGGGGTTCTATCCTGTCCTGGTTTTCTTCCTATCTCTCCTACTGCACTGTTAGTGTATGTTCTGGTGGATCCTCATCTACTGATATATTGTGGAAGAATTGAAAGAAATATTAATACACCGGGAAGATGTATTACAACTATTTGATAAACTGAAGAGTAGCAAATCACCTGGACCGGATGGTATTCATCCAAGGGTGTTGAAAGAACTGAAATATGAGATTTCAGACCTGCTATTAGTAATCTGTGAACTATTATTAAAATCATCTGTAATACCTGAAGACTGGAGGATCACCAACGTAATGCCAATTTTTAAAAAGGGTTCCAGGGGTGATCCGAGAAACTACAGACCAGTGAGCCTGACGTCAGTACCGGGAAAAATGGTAGAAACCATTATAAAGAACAAAATTACTCATCATGTAGATAGTCATGGCTTAATGGGAGACAGCCAACATGGTTTTAGACAACATAAGACATGCCATACTGGGTCAGACCGAGGTCCATCAAGCCCAGTATCCTGTTTCCAACAGTGGCCAATCTAGGTCATACTTACCTAGTAATATCCCCAAAAGACACAGGTTCCATAGTGCTTGTACTGGGTCAAGCATTGATATCCTGGGTCCCTTTTTAATAGTGGTTTATGGACCTTTCCTCCTGGAACTTGTCCAAACCTTTTTTAAACCCAGCTATACTAACAGCCCTTACTACATCCTCCGGTAACAGATTCCAGAGTTTGATTACACGTTGAGTGAAAAAATATTTTCTCTTATTTGTCTTAAATAGTTTACCCTGTAGCTTCATTACATGTCCCCTAGTCTTTCTATATTCTGATAGCGTAAACAATTGATCCACGTTTATCCGTTCCACTCCATTCATTAATTTATAGACCTCTATCATATCTCCCCTCAGCCGTCTCTTTTCCAGGTTAAAGAGCCCTAACCTTTTTAACCTCTCTTCATAGGAGTAGCCTTCCATCCCCTTCACCAATTTGGTGGCTCTTCTCTGTACTTTTTCTAATAACGCTATGTCCTTTTTAAGATACGGTGACCAGAATTGCACACAATATTCAAGGTGTGGTCGTACCATGGAGCGATACAGAGGCATTATAATATCCTTTGTTTTATTCTCCATCCCTTTCCTTATGATACCTAGCATTCTATTTACTTTCTTGGCTGCCGCTGCACACTGGGCGGAGGGTTTTAACATGTTATCAACGATGGCTCCTAAATCTTTTTCCTGGGTGGTGGTTTCTAATGTGGAGCCTTGCATTGTGTAACTATAGTGTGGGTTGTTCTTTCCTAGGTGCATAACTTTGCACTTGTCCACATTAAATTTCATCTGCCATTTGGATGCCCAGTCTTCCAATTTATCCAGATCCTCCTGCAGTTTTCCACAATCCTCTTGGGTTTTAACAACTTTAAACAGTTTTGTGTCATCTGCAAATTTGATAACCTCACTAGTTATTCCCTTTTCCAGGTCATTTATGAATATGTCAAAAAGTAGCGGACCCAGTACAGATCCCTGGGGTACTCCACTATTCACCTTTTTCCATTGGGAATATTGGCCATTTAGCCCTACCCTCTGCTTTCTATCTTTTAACCAGTTCCCGATCCACAATAGTACACTGCCTCCTATCCCATGACTTTTTAGCTTCGCCAAAAGTCTCTGATGGGGGACCTTGTCAAAAGCTTTCTGAAAGTCCAGATACACTATATCAACCGACTCACCTTTGTCTACCTGTTTATGCACACCTTCAAAAAAACATATCAGATTAGTAAGACAAGATCTTCCTTGTCTAAAGCCATGTTGGCTGTCTCCCATTAGGCCATGACTATCTACATGCTGTGTAATTTTGTTCTTTATGATGGTTTCTACCATTTTCCCTGGTACTGACGTCAGGCTCACCGGTCTGTAATTTCCTGGGTCACCCCTGGAACCCTTTTTAAAAATTGGTGTTACGTTGGCGACCCTCCAATCTTCAGGTATTACAGATGATTTTAATGAAAGTTCACAGATTACCAATAGCAGGTCTGCAATCTCATATTTCAGTTCTTTCAACACTCTGGGATGTATACCATCCGGTCCGGGTGACGGTCCAGGTGATTTGCTACTATTCAGTTTATCAAATAGTTGTAATATATCTTCCCGGTGTAGCGATATTTCTCTCAATTCCTCTGCAGTATCACCTTTAAATACCACTTCAGTCTTGGGTAACATCCCTACATCTTCCTCAGTAAAGACCGAAGCAAAGAATTCATTCAGTCTCTCTGCTATAGCCTTGTCTCCTCTTACTGCCCCTTTTACCCCTCTATCATCTAATGGTCCAATTGACTCTCTCACAGGCCTTTTGCTACGAATGTACTTGAAAAAGTCTTTATTTCGTGTTTTTGCTTCTGTAGCAAGTTTCTTCTCAAATTCCCGCTTTGCCTGCCTTATCAATGCTTTGCATTTAACTTGCCAGTGCTTGTGCTGTTTCCAGTTTTCATCATTTGGCTCTTTTTTCCATTTCCTGAAGGTTGCTTTTTTAGCAGCAACAGCCTCTCTGACCTCACCTTTAAACCATGCTGGCAGTTTTTTGGACTTTCTTCCACTTTTCTTAATGCGTGGAATATAGCTGGTCTGGGCTTCGAGATAGTATTTTTAAATAACACCCAAGCTTGCTGTAAGTCTTTAACCTTTGGAACCGCTCCTTTTAGTTTTTTCCTAACTATATTCTTCATTCTATCATAGGGGTATGTTTACTAAACCGCGTTAGTGCAATTTGCGTTAGGAGCCGCGGTAGTGACAAAAACCCCAAATAAGGACATGGGTGGGACATTGTAACCACTAACGCGCGTTCCAAAAACTAATGAGCATTACAGGGCGCCATGGCGCGTCACCGCGCGTTAAGCATAAGAAGGTGCCAGACATACATCACTGATACAGATCTGTAGCACAATGGTTACTGCACTGACTGCTGATACAGGCATAATGGGTTTGAGTCCCCAGGGTGCCAGATGCATAAGGCTGGCTGATGCAGCATCCTGTACATTATATAGTGAGTGAGGGGGCATGTATATGTAATTTTTTGTAGTGTTGCCAGCAAACACCCCCACACAGTGGCATACCCGAAGGTGCCGTAGAAGGCACCCCATAACGGACACCAAAGTCTACATTATAAAGTGGACTGTCTGCTGAGGCACATCAAAATGTCCCCCATAGAACATCCTATAAGGGAACGTAAAGGGTGGCAGATAAGGTGCCACATGGGGCGCCTTATGAGGCTCTGTAAGGTTATATTACGCTGAGGGGCTGTCGCTGGTAGCAGTCATGTGTATTAAAAATATACAACGCTGCAGACAGCCCTATAAAAGGAGTCCACTGTGGGTCTGAACCCATGACCACTGGCCCCACAGGCAATGAAGGAACCACTGGGCTGCAGCCCCATAGCTGCTAGCAACCCCCTGGCTGGCTACTGAAGGGCAGCAGGACACCACCCTAACTGCCTGCTGTGTTGGCTAGGATCAGTACCAATGCAAGCATTCCCATGGTGCACTGCACATGCAGACCAGCAGTCCAGAGATGAACACAAGAAGGGGTACGTACCCACATAGCCCCCTGGTATGGTAGGGCGAAATGACTGTGTGCCTCACTGTCACATAGTAGCAACAGACAGTATCCCAACAGGGTGCCCTATAAGAAGCTAGAAAAGGTGTCCTCTAAAGTAGCCTGATCCGTAGCACAATGGGTAAGACACTGTCAGGTGGTGCAAGGTTTGTGAGGTCAATTCCCCCTGTGTGCCCAAGGACCAAAGCTGCCTGCAACAGTACCCTCCACAAACAGTACTTAATTATATGCATAACTAGTCACCACTCTGTTTAAACCATAGATAACCCCATATTTTTGTTGGACACAAACAACCTGAGAGGTGGGAAAAAATGCCCACCTCCCCTCATTGGGAGTGGCCCTTTAATCAACAGAGCCTCAGCCCCTAAAAGTAGAAAACAGTGTGAATCTGCAGCCAGAACCGGGTGTGTGAAACGTACAAAGTCAAATACATACACAAATCATTTAATAAAGGAAAGACAACATCAAACTGTGCTTGAAACAAGGCAGGGAACAACCCAATTGTCCTGCCATTGTACGCTAGCAACAAATGCCACCACGACATGCATTGTTTGGCCCAACTATGGGCCCTGTACCAAGTGAATGTGTCCCTGCCAGGCGGGCGTATCTGTGGATGAGTGTGCGTCATGACCCCCACACTAAATCAGTGGTGTCATAGGTAGTTTGTTTTGTACGTCCAACAAGTTCTGCTGGCAAACACCCACTCACAGGGATATAACCCGAAGGTGTCATATAGGGCACCCTAAAAGCCACACTAGAGGGCAAAGGTTAATGTGCACTGTCCGCCAGAGCACCCTATAGGGCGTGTCACAAAGTGCCCCATAGGGCATGTTATAGGGTCCCTGATGAGTCACTGTGAGGAGTCTGCAGTGTGAGGGTGTTGCTGCTGTCAGCACCAATGTAAAGCAAGATAACAAAATGCCCCTCCAAGGGGCGCCAAATGATTCACTGTGTGCTGAAACCCATGACCTAGGGGCCCCCCCAGGCATGAAAGTAACTATTTGCTCATATTGCTAGTGCAAATAACACAGTCCCAATAATGAGGTGGCCAGCTACTGGAGCAGAACTGTGAAATGACCAAAACACCCACACCAGAACCACAGAAGTTGCACTATGTACATACAAGGAATGCTTGACAAGGAAACAAAGCAAGGTCTCAGCAAACAAGGGCATATGGCAAACACAATCAAGACCAAGGCCATGATCATTACCAAATATACAAGGCCCAATAACATCACAGACCCCTTTCCAAAACTGAATGTCACTGGCAAAAGCAAAACCAAACATACTATGGATAGTGTGCGCAAGAAAATGCAGATGTCCGTAACACCAGAACCACAACCCCCTGACTGTGTCACCACCCAAAGTGCCTGCTGGGGTGCTAAGGATATGGGTGTATGCAACAGTACCCATGGTGCATTGCACATGCACAGCAGCAGTCCCGAGATGACCATAGGAGGGGGTAGGCACCCCCACAGCGCCTGGCCCGGAAGGGAGAAATGAATATGTGCGCCACTGCCATAGAGCAGCAAAAGACAGTAGCCCAACAGTGTGCCCAAGAAGAAGCCTGAAAAGGTGTACCAGGACTGTCAAGACAGGTGTCCAAAGCTAAGTGCAATATGAGGTACAAAGGGATAGGAGAGTGCTGATGGAACCGTGGCCCATAGAACCATATGGCACGGTGCTCCAAAAATGGTATGTTTGCCAAGGTCAGTGTGCCCTAGGGGCTGCAAGGTGTGTCTAGAGGGCCTGCAGGACCTGCGTGGAACCGAGACAGATGTAGTACAAACACCACCTAGAACCCACAGTAAAGACAATGAACAGGCGACAGATGGAGGGCGAGTAGGGAGTTATCGGACCCTCATCCCTGACGGCATCACACGTGTCTGGCAGCAGCACAGACAAACATGGTGGTGGCAACAGCACCACAGCAAAGGGTGTTGGCACCCTGGAGTACTGGAAAAACAGTGTGTGGCAGGTGAGGAGAATATGTGTCCCCTAGTGGAGGGTGAGGTGACCAGAGGAGTGAGTCTAAAACGCAGAACAGGCATGGGACCGCCAAGCAAAAAGAGATGCAATGCAGACAAGGGTAGCAGGGTAGGATACGGGGCGACAGTCCACAGCAACATACAGGACATCTCACACCACAATGATGCAGATAGATGGACCAAAGGATGGACAGCAAATGTGATTAGGATAATATGAGCGGCCAGGACGTAGAAGCCAAGAGATGAGTGTTACAGCGACCACAGGTACCAGTGCAGGAAAGGCATAAAAACAGGGGAACAGAGAGAGTGCAAAGCTATGACCACTAGGATGGAAAGCACTGCAGAAAAAAAATGACCACAACAACACCCTGAAATGGAAATGCAGACAGGATCACAGCATGTCAACATCCGAAACCACAGCTGCGTGTCAGGCGATGGAACCACAGAGCGTAACCAAGATGCAGTACACATGTGGAGGAGGGGTCCACAGCCAACAACACAGTCCACAGGTGGGATGGAAGGCACATATGAACAGGTCCACACACACACCAGGAAATATAATGCAGTGTAAACAACATGCAACTGATCAGGGGAGTGACACATGAGGGGTGGAAGGGGTTAGGCCAATGGAGAGCCATGTGGATGGGCTGTGGAAAGGGCAATGGACTGAAAGAGGAGCATGTTAATGACCAACAAGATAGAGATCAGGCCCAGGCCAACCAACATCAGTAGCACCAATACACAGGTAGCCCAGCACATGCACCACCCCAGGAGGAGAACTACAATTAGTCCAGACAATGCGGCACAGGGGCAGCAAACATGCCACACGGACATGAACAGCTCAACCATGGATGGGTGGGCAGAGATGTGATGGGGCTGCACACATCATATGGCCAAGTAAGCAGCAAACAAGGAAGGAAAAGACAGCTGCCAGGTGTCACCCAAAACATCAAGCACACGAGTGGCAATGAAATGGGGTGACCAATCCCCCAAATATCCAAAACAACGAAGGTGCAAACATCTGTCCCCAACAGGCAATCACCAGACCCAAGCAGACATCGTATCCTGCATTCCGGTGCATCATATGACCTGAAGAACGACATGGGGCCTGTGTGGCAGCCAACGTCACAAGGACACACCCAAACCACGTTGCGACGCCACCCACCTGTTTCTGCCCGTGGAGCCTACACACCCTGACCACCCCCCACTGGTGCCACCCAAAATCCAAAGCCCTAACTCAGCAGGCGTTGCAAACAGACAGTAATATGTGAGGTGGAGGGTGGCACCATGACATGTCCGCACAGTGTATGCACTCACTGTATGCACAGCAGACACCATCCCCAGCAACCAAAAGATCCTGGTGAAAGCATGCAGAGTGACAAGGCAACATGCCATGCCAACAGTGACGGTTCAAAAACCACCAACCCATGTACAGCTCACCACACCCCTACTCAAAAAAACGAAACACCCAGACAGGTCTTGGCAGCAACGGCAGGCAAGTCACCGCAGTAACAGTAACAATAGGCCAGCAATGAGTCAGAAAAAAAGGCCTGTGTCCAAAGTGCAGAGGACCATCTCCCTGTGTCAGCAACATCCAGGAACACGCTCACATGGGTGCTGTGGCCAAGCACATATGGATGATGGGATCACCAGATGCAGTGGAGCACATGTGTCATCATTGTTGTCAGTGTCCTGTGTGAAAAGATGCAGATATCAGGTAAGGGAATGGCACACCCACCCACGACCCCTGGAGGACAGAAAGGAGACAAACACATAAAAAGAGCAACACCCAGAATGCATAGATAGCACCACATGACATGGCCACAACACTGAGCACAGTGCACATGGACCACTGCAGGAGATGTTCCTGAAGACCAGGACACCATCCCAATATGTTCATGTAAATGCACATGACATGCAGACACCCCAGGGGTCCAGAGCATGTGCAGCAGTCGTGGCACACAGAGATAACAACGAAGGACATCTTGATAGCAATAGGCCAAATGCAGCATCAGCACGTGGTATATTTCCCAGAGGATGGAAGGTGAAGCCTACATGAAAGGTAGACCAGTGGCCTGACTGGGAATGTCCGTGTCAGGCAAGAGCACAAAGAGCCCAAATAGTGGTTGCGGACACCAATGGACAGCGGACATCACCACGTCTGCATGGGTAGCTGTGAGTGGAACATGTCCACGGTGCATTGTGTTTTGAGGAAACACAATGTTGATGTACATTGGACCACCAGCAAAACTGTGACACATCTGAGAAAAATATATGACACATGTGCACAATGTACATTAGCCCACAAGCAGAAGGTAACAGAGGGATGAGGGAACATAACTGGAGAGGTGGCCAGTCACAGCCCTACAACACAGGCAGGGTAGCACAGAATGACCGGTCATGTAGACAGGTCCAGCGGAAACAGTAACATACACTGTGTGACAAGGTATGCATGCCAGAAGGTTCAGATGGCAGGACCCCCAACACTCAACGACAAGTGGAGACACACATCACAGTACATGCATGAGTGGCACAAATCTTGCCAATGACTCAATGGCAGTGACTGTTCAACATACCCTCCAACAATACAATGCCCTGTGCCCGTGTACACACACAGCCTGACAATATGTGTTGTCATAAGGAACAAGAGTCAGAGCACATGGAAACAGGGACTTCATATCAGAATGAATGCATCTTTGACAGCTCAGAGCAAAACAGAGAAAAGGGTTGGCATAGAAACCCCAAACAAATGAGGTCACTCAGTGCTAGGGAACGCCCGAGCCAAGAGCTAACACATGGCTCATTAGCAAAAGAGAAACAGCTGATGGGGGCGGAGTTTCAGCCAACGGGAAAAGCAACACAGTTAAAAATCCTCTAGTTAGGGGAGAGGAGAGAACTAGAACTAGAACTGGAACTGGGACAGGAACCAGGAGAGCAAGAACCACGACAGACAGAACAAGGTCTGAGAGGACGGAAAGGATTGAATGGTATGAGAAAGGGGAAAAAGGTGAAAGACAGGATAAGAGAAGGGAGGAAAAACCCTATCTTACCTGGGAAGGCTCATCTAGAGAAGGGAGCTGTGAAAGCCACGCTGACTCCAGGAAGCAAGCAATTCCACGACGGAGAAAGCAATACACGGCTGGGCAAAGCACAGAGGAACTCCACTCTCCTAAAGGCAAGCAATACCTTTTAAAACCCCTGAGAAGACAGTCTCAGTCCTCTAACACTAAATATAGTGGAGGGGAAACTTGTTGTTCTGAAGAAGAGTTTTTGCCTGTAAGAAATCCTAGGCAAACTAAAAGGAAAGAGTTTTACAGGGAGCCATATTATAGCCAAGGAAGGTCCCTGGATAAGCAGTGGCTGGAAGATAGAAGAATATTTCCAGATAGCTTTGCAGAGGAGTTTGATAATAGCCCTTGTACGTATCAAGAGTTGTGTGAGAGAGCTGACCGAGAGCTTTATGCAAAACACCTGAGTTCAGCTAAACTGTTGGGGGATGGGAACACTGTGAATGAGCAAAGGGCAGAGTTCTCCCCGGAGGAAGTTGAGGATAACGTGCATGAAATGCAATGTGAATTTTATCCAACTTCAGACACTGAAACCTATATGGACTGTACGTACACGGTATCAGATAATATACAATCCTTGTGCTAGTCTTGCTATAACCACTGCTGCAGGAGAAAAACAGTCCAAAAGCAAGTTTGGAGGAAAACTGTTTTTGTATTTCATTTTTCTGTTAAGCTGAAGATAAGCATTGCCTAAGTTGTTTGGTTCCTTTGTTACCAGAAGTATGGACTTTTCTGTTGTGATGTTCTAAAGGTCAAAATTCCAACCCTGGGAAGGGAATAAATCCATTTTGAAACCTCACCATTCGTGTACACAACTATTTTTCTTTAAGCCACGGAACTACAATTCCCAGGAGGCTTTGCAAAGCCTCAAATTCAAGTTCACAAGCTTAAGGAACACATCACCCCACTCGCTTTACCCACGCTGAGGCCTCTGGGAGAGAGGGGCGGTGACAGTGTGTAAGATACACCATGAAGACCCCCAAGATGCGAACAGGTGATGGCCACAGGTGTGACAGATGGAAGCTAAGGGTGATGGAGCAGTGGGCCAAAGACATGTGCATCACCATAGGAGCAGTGGCGAGAAAACAACATATATGTGTCTAACCGTGACGACAGCAATGCAATCCGCACTATCTGCCAACTCACCCGAGTCAACTGGAATGGTGCATATATGAACACACACTCCCCACATGCAGCACAGCATTGGGCAGCATAGTCAGCCAATCCCTGTGGGCCCGGAACACAGAAGCTCATCCTGTGGAGCCAAGAACATAACAGAGATATGGAGACATGAGATGGCAGTGCTGCACAATCCAGACACCAGCTCACCCATGGATAACCCAGAGACACGTCCCCAGCACACCCATAACTTACAGGAAAAGAGCTCCTCGATCAGATGTTGCCTGGCTGCCATCCCCGCACGTGTGTCACCATGGGCAGGTGCAGGAGGGCACACAGGATCCACCCCGAGATCCCCATTAATATTGACTGGAACATTGTGCCTGAGAGCAATGTTGTGGAGGATGCAACAGGCTATGATGATCCTTGCCACAGTCAGGGGTCCGTACTGTAAGGCTCCGCCAGTCCTATCCAGACACCTGAAGTGACTTTTGAGAACGCCAAAGGTGCGCTCAATCACTGAGCGACTGGAGGCATGGGCCTCATTGTACCATATCTCTGCACCTGGCCGAGGGAGACACACAGGGGTAAGCAGCCAGGGGCGACACCCATATCCTGCATCACCTGCAGAAAACAATGGTGCAAAGTTACATGTGTGATGAGGCACCAATGGAATGACAGACGTAGCAATAAAGAACTGGACAGCCGAGAGGCCGTGCACACAGATATGAGGCAAAAGCAGTGCACACAGTGGTAGTGCATCAGAGGCTGTCGAGGCCAGAGGCAAATGACCATGAAATGCTGATAGGGGCAGTGCACACCCATGTTACTGTGTCACAGGACATGTGCAAAAACTGTGCCGAGAGAGCAGTGGTGGGAGCTGTGAGCTAAGATGTCCAACAGTGGCAAAACACACCCGGGGGTGCAGGGATGCACAGGTGTGCAAGTAGGTGGCTGGCCTGATCGGGCGCACACACAGCATAGGCCACTGGGATACACTCAGGGGGGGAAGGCAACAGGCGGGGGTGGCAGTGGACACCGAAGAAGGTGCCCAGGCATGCAGCAGACATGTGTCATAGCTGAAGCGCCCACAGCACATCTCACATGTAGTCCCCAGCATGGCTAGAGAGAGAAGGTCGCGCATACAGAATGACCACCACGAGGATGTGTCTGTGTCCCCATCCCCCCCCAACAGGATGGCACACGTACAACCATGCAACATATGGGCTGGCCAAGTGACTGACCCCACTGGTAGACATATGTACAACTGCCAGTGCAGTATGCCCGTGCCCAGATGTGGAGGCCATTGGCAAGCTGCAGGTGTTGCTCACAGGCATGGAGGGGACACATCATATGCAGCATGGGTGCCCCTGGACACAGTAACACAGAAAAAAAAGGGCAAGGGCACGGAACAGGCGACACCACATGGCCGCTGGGACACACATGTGAGAGCAACCACACACACATGGTAGACAGAGAGATGGCTGGCATAGCACATATGTCTGTGACCAAAACACCAGTGACAGGGCATGATGTAGTGTGCCACACCCAATAGTCTGCACCCAGAAATAACACCACAATGTCAGGCATGCAGTGGACAATGGTGACAATGGTGTCTAGACAACCACCTACAGTAGGTGCTTGTCATATACGGTGAATACCCACCCAGCAGGACGTAGTCCTCATATTGGCCAGTCTCAAACTGGCTGAACACTGCCGAGTTCTGCAGGATATAGGAGTCATGGGCAGACCCTGGAAACCGCGGGACCACATTCAGGATACGCATACTTGCATCACAAACAACCTGCACATTGAGGGAATGGAAGTGTTTGCGGTTGCGGTACACAACCTCCCTGTCGGGTGGCGGGACAAGGGTAACATGTTTGCAATCTATAGCGCCCATCACATGTGGTATCCCAGCAATCCTATGGAATGCCTGTGCCAGGGCCGCCCAATGTTGCCTCCCGTTGGGAATTGCAATGTAATTCCCAACCCGGCTGACCATGGCATGCAGTACCTGGTGGAGACAGCAGGAGAAGGTTGGCCTACTCATCCCACCCACTGCTGCCACCGAGGATTGGAAACAGCCAGAGGCAAAGAAATATAGGGCAGCCAGGAGCTTGGTCATACCCGGTATAGCATGTGACCGGGCAGTCAGGGGCTCAAGGTCAGGTCTGAGTTCCTGATAGAGCTCCCTAATGGCCCCTGTGTCCAGCCGGTAGAGGGAGATTACCTGGCCCTCTCTCAGGTCCTGGAGCAAGGCCCTGGGCCTGTAGAGGCGTTGCAGGCGGGGTTGTGCCTCAGCACTCCTACGGTGCCGTTGGTCACCCACACCTGCCTGTGCAGCCCCCACAGCTGCAGGCGTGAGTTGCAGTGGCATTGCACCCATGCCCAGGGCTGCAGCCCCAGGAAAAGCATCCCCCTCCTCCGGAAAAAGCAGCCCAGCCAGTTCGACCAATGCAACCACTGCACCACCTGCATGCGCAGTCTGAGCCATGATAGACACAGGTTGGAGGATAGCTGGGTTAGAAATAGGAGTCAGGGAGGGGATGGACATCACATGATCGGTACACACCTGGTGGAATAGAAAGATCCAGATTACAACATACATAAAACATACCTGTTTGCAATGGCACCGCGCGCTGTATCGCTCGTTCCCATAAAGCACCCGTGGTCAATCATCTACGTTGGACAGTCATCTACGTGAGTCCCTGAGATGTAGCAGGGTGTAAAGAAACTGCGTATCACACTAGAAACCACACCCAGACACCACTGTAGGAGTGACATACAACGAACGTGCCCACGAGCAGGGAACGCAAGATGCATTGTAACGCGCGTACCGAAGCGTGCAACGTCTGAATGATGTAACGTACGTGTCACGTATTGCTGCAGCGTCCAGCGCTACTGCTAAGGCGCAGACAAAGATTACAATATATCAAAGGTTGGAATATGTGGGCCAGCAGTACTGACTACAAAAGTGTTATGAAGGCACGTGTAGGATGGATCCCTGAAATGGCGCCTGCTGCCTACACGAACACATATGATGTCACTTCCTGCGCGACTCAACACGCGTCACTACGTGCGTGGCTTTTCACGTAGCCAACGCCCCGCGACCCACACCCAAGAAAAACCTATATGTATGATAGGCTCTGTATGGCAAACCCCCGAGCACAACCATACACGACAGCATGGAGCGCAGGTATGGAGAGGAACAGGAACATGCAGTGCACCAGCCCACCCACCCACCAGCACAAGACACATGTGGCGAAGATGAGGTGCCAGGGCCATCTGGGGTTCATCAGACACCAAGTGCACAGGCAATTGGAGCTGGGAGACCAAGGCAGCCCAGGGTCCCGGTCCCTGCAGAGATACGGCGGAGGGCCGTACGCTTCAGCCAGGAGGAGAATGATCTCCTCCTGGCAAACATCCTGGAAAGGTACGACCTGTTGTTCGGACGCCAGAGCTCCACCATTCCAATAGCCACTCACACCAGGGCATGGGCCGAGGTCCAGGCAGCAGTGGCAGCAGCAGGGGAACCCCATCGGGACATTGAGAATCTGAGAAAACGCTATTGTGATATAAAGAGGAACATACGGACTGAGCATGTAAGGGAGAAACGTGGGGCCCAAGGCACTGGAGGGGGCCCAGCTCAATTGGCAAACTTGTCTGACCTTGAACGTCGCCTTGCCGAGAGACTTGGCCCAATATATGTGCATGGCCTTCCCGCTGCATTGGACACAGCACACCCACAAGCAGGTAAGGGGGGAGTGCGGTCCAACTGTGGGAGATAGCACAGGCACATGGTTTGCGCCACAACAGCAGGGGGGGCAGTACATGGCTGGTTGGGAATTGGGGTCAACTGGGACACAGAGGCAGCATCCATGCACGAGCCACGGTGGGGGGCCTGTCTATGGGTGGCAGTGGGCGGCAAAAGTATGTGAATGGGTGCCTGTGCAGGGGTAGCAGGCCCACAGTGGCAGCAGAAGGTGCCGACATGTTGCATGGCTCACGGTGCAGGGCTGGCAGGGGCAGTAGGGCCACATGGGTAGGGAGACGGCCAACCGGAAGGCACACTGCACCTGCTTAGGACATGCTGGGTGGTGGCAGGATGAGGGTGGTGATGGCCATGCATGGGGTGTGCGGCAGCACCCAGGGGTGTGGGGGGCCCGGGAAAGCAGGGCACAGGGGCTACTTGCATGGGGAGTGCACAAACATAGTGGGCTGCCACTGGAGCCATGGACCAGACACACGTGGATCACCAACCCACAGATGCCTGAGGGGGGATGTGACGGGGTGGGGAGGCAGCCAGACCCCCATCTGACCTATGTAACCCTGTGGCACCCAGGTGATGTCAGCGCCATCGAGGCATAGGAGGAAGCACAGGACGAGTCAACCGCAGGACCATCCAGCCTAGTGGACACTGTGTCGGAGGTGGCCCATGTGGGAGCAGAGGGGCAGGCCGCACCCCTGGGGGATGGGGACATGCAGGTCCCACAATCTGCAGACAGGGATACAACACCCACCACTGCAGGCACAGGGGACATGCCTGCGGATGAGGCGGAGCGATCCCGGAACGAGGCACTGGCTGCTGTGGCAAATGTCATTGGGGAAATGCAGGCGCACTCTGAAGCAGCCCATAGAGATGCAGAGGGTGAGTGTCCTAATGTGCTATGATTGATATGCCTCTGTACAGGTGTTGGTTGCCCCCTGTCTCACATTGCACTATGGCCTCTCCCCACAGGTATACGGCATGTACTGCGGTCGGTGGCCCGGGCACAGCGGCGCCAACTGCGGATGGCACGCCGCCTGCAGTGGACCATGTCTGGGGTCCTTGCTGGTGTGGACCGCATGGCCACGGCAGCTGAACGGATGGCTGACACCCTGGAGCAGATTGCGTCAGGCGCAGGAGCAGTCACCGTCCATCTGCAGCAAGCGCCAACACCACCACGAACACCTGCAGCAGCAGCAGCACCGGCAGCAGGGGTGCGAGAAACACCAAGGTTTGGGCGGGGCTGCCCAAGGCGTGGCAGAGGGAGGGGCAAATAAAGGGCTACACAGGTGGCCAGTGATAGAGACATGTGTTCATTGTCTCATTTGGGGTCCGACACTCTCACAACCCCACCCCACCCCCTGGCCCGTGACCAGGGCACGACACAGTGCCACTGATATAACCAGCCATTGCCCCCCCCAGCCATGTCCACCATGGGTATGTAGCCAATCACATAACCTGCAATGCTGGACCACCACTCCCATGCCATGGTGGCTTGCATTGTGTCGTGGGGGTGCACAGACTCCGTGGACCACTACCCTGTTGAGCCCTCACCCCCCATTAGTCTCTGTGTTGGTTTAGGTGCACTGTATGTCCTGCATGGGGAGCCACATTGGCCGCTCCCATCACCCTAAACCCAAACAGTATGTGCACTGCACATGTCACGTACTCCGGTTCACAGGCTCCCACAGCCATCCACCTTGGCGTCTCCCGTGACACATGTCCACTGTGTTCCCCTGAGCACACCCTTGCAGCTTCCCACACCTTAGGGTGACCCCCCGGTATGGCCTACCCATCACCCTGTGCACCAGTGGCCGCAATATATACCTACACTCCCATGCCCCCCAGCAAGCACATCCCAATACCACATTTGGCTCCATAAGCTACATCCATTAACTGTCACCTGTCGCACCATCCACACTGCGCTCCACCCCATCCACAGCCACGGCGCACTGTGCCATTCCACAGGGCATTATCCCACTAAGCCCCCATCCCCACCCTCTGCTGTGCCCACCCCCAGACCCCCACACCCCTGTGGGTGCCACCACCGATGGGCCAATGCACTCCACTGACAGTATACTCCTGCACCCCCGCCTAGGGCCAGCCAGTACACCCGTCACACCATGCACCAAGGTGGTCACGCGTCTCCCAGCGGATCATTGGGCAACCCTGTCCCATCCCCCTTTCCCACCCTGCATGCTGGTATACGCGCCTGCCATCTAGCCAACCTTTTCCGGGGCCTACACGGTCACAGCTGGCAACACCGCTCACTCCCCCCTCCCCTCAGGCACCAGCTTCACCACCTCCTGAGGTGCACCCTCTGTGTTCTCACCCTACCCCACCCCTATGCATACACCTCATCCGTCCTACCTTTGCCACCACAGCCTAACACTATGGGGTTATGCTGGATAGGCTACACAGGCTGTCCACCCTCCCCCGCCATATGTTCCATTGTCCCCCTGTGCTGCGCGCCCCACACCTTCGTACACATCTGCTGTCGCATGTCACTCATGCACGCCACTCTCCCCCCTGCTCGTTGCCCCACCCTCTCAGCAACGTAGCTGTGACATGTCTGTGGAGGTGCTCTCACCGCAGCCCTTACCTGGTCCACGTCCTCCCTCGCCTCTCAGAGTGAACACTGACACACCCATCACTCGCACAGCACTGTCACCTAGCAATGAGGGACATCTGACCACCAGGTTCATATATTAAACGTATAACATTTATAACATATGCCCTCTCTGAACTGGGACACACATAGCAACGTCCAACATTGTTACATAGTATATGATGGCAGATAAAGACCAGCATGGTCCAACTAGGCCTCCTAGCCACACAGCATTGGGCACTCCCATCCCTGTGGACATGGTGATGGAGAGGCAATGGCACGGTCCATCACAGGGCGGGTGTGCCATGTGTGTCCCCACACTACACACTCCGGGGACCCCTGTCAAATGGTGGCTGACCGGGTGCGGCACCGGCAAGGCGCTCATTGAGCTCACACAGACCGTCAGCCACCATGGACAGGGTCGCCAGCACCTGCCCCTGGATCAGGGTGAACTGCCTCTGGGCATGTGCCTGGGCACGCACAGCCGCAGCCAGGCGCAGACCGCACATGCAGCCGCACAGACACACATCTCCCCGTGTCTGTGTGGCTGCATGCACGGCTGACCTGTCTGCGGCAATGTGTGGCAGACACACGTCGAAGGGGCGTGCTTTGCCAGGATCATGGGGCAGGTGGCTGGTGCCCCCGTTGCCCTGTGGCGGAGCGTGCCATGTACAGCCCCTCCCCCCCTGCCTCCACCACCCTCTCCACATCCCCTTCCCCCTCCTCCCCCTCCTCCCCCTCCCTTTCCCTGCCACCCACATCCTCCCTCTCCCTTCCCCTGTCCCCCACATCCCCCCCCTCATTTCCCCGGTCCCCCAACTCCGCCCCATCACTCTCCCTGTTATCCGCCTCCTCCCCATCCCCTCCCATATGCCCCTCATCCTCCTCGTCCCCCTTCTCTCCCTCGTTGGGGCGTGGGGATTCACCCACGTGCCCTCCATCGCCATCTTCGGGTGGCTCTTCTATTTCGCCGCCCTGCAGGCCCACTTCGTCATTGGCCTCCTCCTGGGCCGCAGCAACATCCGGGTCCTCCGGCCTCGCTGGCTCCACGGCAGCACGTGCATCAGCTGTGGGAGAGGTAACACATATCATCCCCTGGGTACACATCATATTCCGCAGTCACAGTGGTCCTGTGGTTCCACCATTCAGTGCCCTACAGGGCCATGTCACAGTACTCACCATTCTGCTGCGCCATCCGTTCACGCTGCACCCTGGCCACAAATCTCGGGTAACGTGCCCTGAGCTCCCTCGCCTTTTTACGCAGGTCCTCCACCTGTAGGTGTGACACCAAACATTGACCTTAGCTACCGCAGAGACATGTTGGGGGCCCCTGCCTCAGCAGCTAACTCTCTCTCTTCATACAACAAGAGCCTGCCCCTATTGGATGACACACTCATGCCCCATGCTTTCCCAGGGGACAGCCCCATGTGTGGCCCACGCACACACCTCTCAGGTTTGGACCCCATGTGCCCTGTGTGTGCACCCCAGCGGACATGCCACAACACATCTCTGTGTGCCACCTACACACATCTGCCACTGCCAATCAGCCACTGTTGGAGTGGGAGGGTGTCACCTGCAGTGGTCCCTGCAGCATCTTAGGGCTATGGTTTGTGTTTTGTGATCACAAACAGGGCCTGTTTCCAGGGCACCAGGATGGTGCAGGGAGCCCTCTCTTGGGGCCTGCAGCATCCTAGGGCTGTGGTTTGTGTTTTGTGATCACACAAAGAACCAGCTGACATTGGACAGGGATGGGGAGGGGAGCCTTCTCTTGGGGCCTGCAGCATCTCAGGGCTGTGGTTTGTGTTTTGTGATCACACAAAGAACCAGCTGACATTGGACAGGGATGGGGAGGGGAGCCCTTTCTTGGGGCCTGCAGCATCTCAGGGCTGTGGGTTGTGTTTTGTGATCACAAACAGGGCCTGTTTCCAAGGCACCAGGATGGTGCAGGGAGCCCTCTCTTGGGGCCTGCAGCATCTTAGGGCTGTGGTTTGTGTTTTGTGATCACACAAAGAACCAGCTGACATTGGACAGGGATGGGGAGGGGAGCCTTCTCTTGGGGCCTGCAGCATCTCAGGGCTGTGGTTTGTGTTTTGTGATCACACAAAGAACCAGCTGACATTGGACAGGGATGGGGAGGGGAGCCCTTTCTTGGGGCCTGCAGCATCTCAGGGCTGTGGGTTGTGTTTTGTGATCACAAACAGGGCCTGTTTCCAAGGCACCAGGATGGTGCAGGGAGCCCTCTCTTGGGGCCTGCAGCATCTTAGGGCTGTGTTTTGTGTTTTGTGATCACAAACAGGGCCTGTTTCCAGGGCACCAGGATGGTGCAGGGAGCCCTCTCTTAGGGCCTGCAGCATCCTAGGGCTGTGTTTTGTGATCACAAAGAACCAGCTGACATTGGACAGGGATGGGGAGGGGAGCCTTCTCTTGGGGCCTGCAGCATCTCAGGGCTGTGGTTTGTGTTTTGTGATCACAAACAGGGCCTGTTTCCAAGGCACCAGGATGGTGCAGGGAGCCTTCTCTTGGGGGCCTGCAGCATCTTAGGGCTGTGGTTTGTGTTTTGTGATCACACAAAGAACCAGCTGACATTGGACAGGGATGGGGAGGGGAGCCTTCTCTTGGGGCCTGCAGCATCTCAGGGCTGTGGTTTGTGTTTTGTGATCACACAAAGAACCAGCTGACATTGGACAGAGATGGGGAGGGGAGCCTTCTCTTGGGGCCTGCAGCATCTCAGGGCTGTGGTTTGTGTTTTGTGATCACAGAAAGAACCAGCTGACATTGGATAGGGATGGGGAGGGGAGCCCTCTCTTGGGGCCTGCAGCATCTCAGGGCTGTGGTTTGTGTTTTGTGATCACAAACAGGGCCTGTTTCCAAGGCACCAGGATGGTGCAGGGAGCCCTCTCTTGGGGCCTGCAGCATCTTAGGGCTGTGGGGTTTTTTTTGTGATCACAAACAGGGCCTGTTTCCAGGGCACCAGGATGGTGCAGGGAGCCCTCTCTTGGGGCCTGCAGCATGTTAGGGCTGTGGTTTGTGTTTTGTGATCACACAAAGAACCAGCTGACATTGGACAGGGATGGGGAGGGGAGCCCTCATTTGGGGCCTGCAGCATCGGTGGATGTATTTTGGACTTGTGTTAGTTGACAGGGGCATGTTGCAGACCCCTCTTTGCCTCTTGGCCTGAGAGGTGGAACTGGGGTTTCCTGTGGATGGGGGACATCCCTGGCCTGCAAAGGCACCCCATACCATACCAATGTGGTCTGTGGTGCACCCCTGCCATGGTTGCAGCTACCCCCTTGGGGCTGGGGGGTCTTTTTATCGTGTGTGTGGCAGACTTTGCTACCAGCCGGACGTGCCAGCACCTGCTATTCCCTGGCAATGCATAGTTTCTTTGTGCTTTGGTTACTGGGTGTTTTGTTGAGCCTCATCATTTGGGGTGCCTGTCCCCATGCACTTACCTAACGTGGGTAGTCAGAGCTCCTGTTGTATCTATAGGACAGGCGCTCCCAGGCCCTCCTGACCCTTCCTAGGTTCTGCCTCCTGGATGAGCCCGGTAAGAGCCGCTGCTGGCGGAGGCAGAACAGCTCTGTCAGGAGATATAGGTCTCCCTGGCTGAATGCTGGCTTCCTGGACATGGCTGCCATTTGTTCCGACTATGTGAGTGCTGCGTAGCCACGTGCGTTGCTGGGGCGTAGCCACGTGCAGAGCTACATGAGCGTGTCACGGCACTTGGATACGTGCGTTACTGCGGGCGTAACTACGTGCGTTGCTGCGGGCGTGAATACATGCGGTGTTTACGGCGTGTGCATGCGTTACTACGTGCGTTGGTTCTGTTCTGGGCACTGTACATTTACATATCCCTGGGGGAATATTGCACCTGGCATTGGTACTACTATCTCTGATTGTGTTGGACCTATGGGGGCCTGTGGGCATGATCTGCACGTTACAAACCCTGCTTCCTCATACCTCTGCTACATTTTGCAGCATCAGCATCATGTTTCATACCACCTTTTGCTGCACACACCTCACATCAGGGTCCATTCACATTCCTTTGGCCAGATATGTCCTCCAGGTGGCGATGTATCACACATTTGTAATGCCCCTTCTGTTTAAAGGGATTGTGGAGGGTGTGTGGTCAGAACGGCACAGACAGAGTCCCTGATTGTCTCTACGTCTGGGTGTTCTGGGAGGCTATGGGGTGCTTGTGTGTATTTGACAGAGGTACCTCATTGCACCACACAGTCCATCTGCAGGGATTCACAGGGTTGGATTGGAGCAGTCACGCCCATGATGCACTGCACATGCAAATCAGCTGTGTTTAGATGGTCCTATGTTGTGGGTTTCCCCCCCCCATCTCCTCAGGCTGATGGTGGTCCTGACCATGTGCAACCCCACAGCAGCTCTCCATAGTAGGGGGAACAGACCATGTGTGGCACTGCTACAGTGTATCCACAGACAGTCACCTTGTGCGGGTACTGTGACCACCCTGAGTTTGAGGTGGGGTGGCCAGCAACAGGTCCACAGCACCTTTGATGACTGACATACCCCAGGTACCCATCAGTGTGGTCTCTGTAGTTCCGTTAGACGCACCGTGGTTACATCGGTGACCTGCTGCATGTCTCGCTCATGTGCACCTGCAGTAATGCATATCTGGTGTTGGTGGCGGGAGGGGGAGACTGCGACTTAGGTAACACCACACAACCCCCCCTCAGGGGCTCATGGTGCAGAACAGGTTCACCTCACTGCAGTGGTAGCTGTAGGGGGGCCCCATCATCCCCTGTCCTGTTGGGGAACAGACCAAGCGCTACACTTCCATTGGGCAATAGTTGACAGATGACAGGCTTGGGAATGCGCAGATGTCCCACAACATTTTCTGACACTCTCCAGCAGCACACCTCCAGTTGCTGCACACTGCGAGGTGTTCCAGCATGACACATATTATCTGCAGACAATCCAGCAGCTAGTCCAGAGTGCATGGTCCTGAATGGGATGCAGGCACCCAGAACAGTGGTGTCAGCATACACACCAAGCAGATAGGTTAGTGATTGGGCCCCACACAGGGACCCATAGAAATCACATGTGAGAACTGCCACAGCGCACTATGGGGGAACCTAGCCCTGCAGTGGTCACTGCTCATTCAGGGTGAGTGTGACCTCCCAGCTGGACATGCTATGGCCACCCTATTTGTGCAGGTGGTGGCCAGACACTACAGTGTCTGCGCCATTGCCCTATGCCTTGTGCTGATGCAGCCAGGTCAGCCACCCTCTATGGCCTATTCCCAGGGTACCTTGCTCCTCATTATGCACATTGGCCGGCCTATACTGGCAAGAGTGCTAGCACTAAGGGCTGTGGGGGGTGTTTGCCGACACAGCACACTTGATAGTGGGGCACACACTCCCCACACCTATGCCAGCATTGTGTAGCTCTGGGGGTGTTGGGCAGCCCTGCCCACAACAGTGGTCCAGGGCACAGAGCACAAATGGTTAGGGTACGCACAACTGTAGGTGTCACTGCACAGGTTGGTAAACACTGAAAGACAAGGAACCTGTAGCATACTCCACAGACATCAGAGAGGTTGCTATGCTGCAGCTCACTGGGGGAAAACCTGTACTTAGGCTATGAATTGCTATCTGCCAGTGGTCTTAGCAACCTTTTGTAGGGTGTGTACCATATTCCGAGGTGTATGGTGGCATTACTATGGTATGCAGGTGCTAGTATTGGGAGATGCACGCAGAGCACAATGTCCTGACTCCCAAAGGTGGCTTTGGCTGTTGGGCCTGTGGATGCGGGTGTGGATGCCCCTGTTGGCTGCTGCTTTACGCCAGGTTTTCCCAACTCCAGTCCTGGTGTGCCATACACTGTTCAGGTTTTCATGCTATCCCTCATGGCAGGGCATGAGATACATTTGCAGACAATGGGTGTGGCGCATAGACATGCACCACAGGCATCTTGCTCAGAGGCAATGGGGAGACAGAATGGGTGTTTGGCACTCCAGGGCTGCATTTGGGGGGCTCTGCTATAGGTATTGGGTAGGTTTATGGTGTCTGTGCTCTGTGGGGTGGGATGTCGGTGTTATGGGCATGTTTCCGTCATCTGCAAATAAGGTTCAGTCTGTATTAGGACTTTGCACTGGTGGGTAAAATATGCGGTGTGGGTTGGCAGGATCCACAGCTGGGACTTGAACCTGTGACCTTCTGTTTTCAGATACAGTGCTTTTGTGCACTGTGCCACCATATTCTCACATAGCTGGTGCATTCCCTGGTGGTGCCTTGACATGTGCTGCCTGCGGTCCTCGGTATCCCCTTCTCCAGCATCTGTCCAGTTGCCATTCCAAGATGCACGCCATGCTGTTGCGGGACATGTGCCCACCATAGGCACCCTGTCTGGTGGTTGAGGACACCATGTTTCACTGTGGGTCCATTCCCCTTGTATGGGGACGGTGTTTAGTCCCTTCCACATTTTCTCTCAGTGCTATAAGGCTTACTCGGGGGGGGGGGGGCGCATTGATACCACTGTTGCCCAACTTGGTTCTTGTTTTTATCCATTTGTTTGGGTCATTCTCAGTGTTTCTGTGCTCTTATGTTCTGTGCACATGTTTCACACTTATCACTTTTTTGGGGTTTCCCTGCCTGTGCTATACATTGCTGACAGCTAAATGGTTTCTCTCCCCTTTAACGGCAGGTTTTCATTCGCGTTGGAATTGTGCTGTGAATTTCAGCGCGTTAGTGTGAGGGGAGCCTCTCCATGCCCACTCTACGCCCACTCTCCGCCCATTGACCCCTTCTCTCTGCCCTCTCTCCTCCTTCTGCGTTGTTTTACCGCACCGCGGGGATTACCGATCGTTAACAACGGTTAACGCGCGTAGTATGACGTTAACGGTCGTTGGCACGTGATTGCGCGCACTATTCTGCACTTACGCTCGTTAACGTCGTACAACGCGCGTTATTCATGTTTACCGCATTTTAGTAAACATACCCCATAGTCTCCCTTTCGAAAGTTAAAAGGTAGTACTGTGGATTCCTTTACTATCTGTCCTCCACTAATTAAATCAAACATGATCATACTATGATCACTATTGCCAAGTGGTCCCAACACCCTTATTTCTTGCACCAGATCTGGCGTTCCACTAAGGACTAGGTCCAGTATGGCTTCCCCTCTGGTCGGTTCATGAACCAGCTGCTCCAAGAAGCAGTCATTTATTTCATCTAGAAACTTTATCTCCTTAGCTTGTCTTGCTGTGACACTGACCCAGTTGATACTGGGGTAATTGAAATCACCCATTATTACTACTCTGTTGTGACTTTTGTTAACTTCCTTGATTTCTTTGAGCATTTCATCATCCATTTGTTCATTCTGGCCAGGCGGTCGATAGTATACTCCCACTGCCATCACCTTCCCCTTCATACATGGAATTTCAATCCATAGAGATTCTACAGCAAATTTTGTTCCCTGCAAAACTTTAATCCTTTCTGACTCAATGCCCTCTCTAACATAGAGCGCAACCCCTCCACCAATTTGATCAGCTCTATCATTACGATATAGTTTGTATCCAGGTATCACAGTGTCCCACTGGTCGTCCTCCTTCCACCATGTCTCTGAGAGTGCAATCATATCTAACCTCTCATTTAGTGCTATATATTCTAACTCTCCCATCTTATTGTTTAGACTTCTAGCATTGGCATACAAGCATTTTAGAGACTGTATTTTATTAATATTAATCTGGCTATTGGCAGGCATGGGTAATTTGGAATCTTTATGCTCTGTCTGCTCCTTACTCAAGGGCATTTGGGCTACTATACTCCCTTTTGGAACCTCACTGCTTTTGGTAGTATCCTTCAAGGATACCTTCATCCGAACCATGCGCTCCTGGGTGACTGTCGGCTTTCCCCTATTTTCTAGTTTAAAAGCTTCTCTATCTCTTTTTTAAAGGTTAATGCCAGCAGTCTGGTCCCATCCTGATTAAGGTGAAGCCCATCCCTTCGGAAGAGCCCCCCCTTTCCCCAGAATGTTCCCCAGTTCCTAACAAATCCAAAACCCTCATCCTTGCACCATTGTCTCATCCACGCATTGAGACTCCGGAGCTCTGCCTGTCTTTTGGGTCCTGCACGTGGAACAGGAAGCATTTCGGAGAATGCTATCCTGGAAGTTCTGGATTTCAACTTCCTACCTAAAAGCTTAAACTTAGCCTCCAGAACTTCCCTACCACATTTTCCTATGTCATTGGTACCAACATGTACCAAGACAGCAGACTCCTCCCCAGCACTATCTATGATCCTATCTAGGCGGTGCGTGAGGTCTGCTACCTTCGCACCAGGCAGGCATGTTACCAGGCGATACTCACGTCCACCAGCCACCCAGCTATCTACATTCCTAATGATTGAATCACCAACTGTAACAGCTGTCCTGACCCTCCCCTCATGGGGACATGGCCCTGGAGAAACGTCCTCGGTGCGAGAGGGTTTTAGATCACCTGGAGGACAGGTCCTAGTTACAGGATCACGTCCTGCCACACCAGGGTGATGCTCCCCTGTCATGTGACCTCTCTCCTCCATGGAAACAGGGATGCTGCCAGACTGGAGGTGGGACTTCAGGACAATATCCCTGTAGGTCTCGTCCATGTACTTCTCTGTCTTTCTTATGTCTTCCAGGTCTGCTACTCTAGCCTCTAGAGAACGGACTCGTTCCCTGAGAGCAAAGAGCTCCTTGCACTTAGTGCATACGTAAGACCTCTCACCAACTGGGAGAAAATCATACATGTGACACTCAATGCAAAAGACCGGAGAACCCCCATCTCGTTGCTGGACTTCTGTCTGCATCTTAGTTTAAAGCTTGTGTTTAGGTCTTTTAAATTCTGTATATAATAAGGATTGGTGTAGATGCTTATACTAATAAAAGTGTATCTAATACCCCTAATACACCTTGTGTACCTGAAGCTTAATTAATTAATCTCAGGTCCTCCGTGTATGACTGATTTGGATAAAGAGCTGCACCTGAGAGCAGCCCCTTTCCTCTAAGATGTGCAAGTACCTATAAAACTACATTTACCCCAGGGGTGGGTGGATGCTGGGGAGGGAGGGAGATAAGTCCTATTAAAGAGGGCAGTTACAAGGTACCCTGTCCTGAACCCTCAGCAGGGGGGAGGGTTACTAATCTGTTATGTTTTTTTGAAGGTGTGAATAAACAGGTAGACAAAGGTAAGTCGGCTGATATAGTGTATCTGGACTTTCAGAAAGCCTTTGACAAGGTCCCTCATCAGAAACTTTTGGCAAAACTAAAATGTCTTGGGATAGGAGGCAGTGTACTATTGTGGATCAGGAACTGGTTAAAAGATAGAAAGCAGAGGGTAGGGCTAAATGGCCAGTTTTCCCAATGGAAAAAGGTGAATAGTGGAGTACCCCAGGGATTTGTGCTGGGGGCGCTGCTTTTTGACATATTCATAAATGACCTGGAAAGGGAAATAACGAGTGAGGTTATCAAATTTTCAGATGACAAAAAACTATTTAAAGTTGTTAAAACCCAAGAGGATTGTGGAAAATTGCAAGAGGATCTTGATAAATTGAAAGACTGGGCATCCAAAGGGCAGATGAAATTTAATGTGGACAAGTGCAAAGTTATGCACCTAGGGAAGAACAACCCAAACTATAGTTACACGATGCAAGGTTCCATGTTGGGAACCATCACCCAGAAAAAAGATTTAGTCGTCATCGTGGATAACATGTTAAAACCCTCCGCCCAGTGTGTAACGGTGGCCAAGAGAGCAAATAGAATGCTAGGTATCATAAGGAAAGGAATTGAAAATAAAACAAAGGATATTGTATTGCTTCTGTATCGTTCCATGGTGCGACCGCACATTGAATATCGTGTGCAATATCTTAAAAAGGATATAGAGTTATTAGAAAAGGTTCAGAGAAGAGCCACCAAAATGGTAAAGGGGATGGAAGGATACTCCTATGAAGAGAGGCTAAAAAGGTTAGGTCTTTTCAACCTGGAAAAGAGACAGCTGAGGGGAGATATGATAGAGGTCTATAAATTAATGAATAGTGTGGAACGGGTAAACATAGATCGATTGTTTACGTCATCAGAATATAAAAAGACTAGGGCACATGCAATGAAGCTACAGGGTAACCTATTTTAGATTAATGAGAAAATTTTTTTTCACTCAACGTGTAATCAAACTCTGGAATTTGTTACCGGAGGATGTAGTAAAAGCTATTAGTGTAGCTGAGTTTAAAAAAGGTTTGGACAAGTTCCTGGAGGAAAGGTCCATAAACCATTATTAAAAGTGACCCGGGATATCAATGCTTGACCCAGTACAAGCATTGAGGAACCGGTGTCTTTTGGGGAGACTGCTAGGTACTTATGACCTAGATTGGCCACTGTTGGAAACAGGATTCTGGGCTTGAAGGACCTTGTTCTGACCCAGTATGGCATATCTTATGTTCTTATGCTTTCGGACAGTGTGCCCCAACGTTCTGTCTTGGGATCTCTCCTTTTTTCTCTCTACACTCAGCTCCTTGATGCACTCATCTTCTCCCATGGTTTTCAGTACCATTCCTATGCTAATGACTCTCAAATCTACCTCTCTGCACCTGAAATCTCTCCTCGAATCCAGGTCTGGATTTCTGCTTTCTTATCTGACATTAGTGCATGGTTGTTTCACCATCTGAAATTGAACATGGCCAAACTGGGTTCCTTATCTTTCCACCTAAGCCCACCCTCCCCCTTCCTCCTTTCTCTGTTTCTGTGGATAATGCTCTACTCCTCTATGTTTCCTCTGTTTGCAGCCTCATCTTTGACTCCTTCCTCTCCTTCTCCACACTTATCCAATAGATAGCTAAAACCCACTGTTTCTTTCTCTATAATATTGGCAAAATTGTCCCTTCCTTTCTGAGCACAGTACTAAGACCCTTATCCATTGTCTAGTCAACTCCCGTCTAGACTATTGCAACCTCTTCTTCGTGGTCTTCCTGTGTATCATCTCTCTCCACAACTGTTCAAAACTCAGCTGCATGGCTAATCTTCCACCAGCGTAGCTATGCTCATGTCACTCCTCTTCTCAAGTCACTTCATTGGCTACCTATCCATTTCCGTATCCAGTTCAAATTTATACTTTTCTGTGTTATTCTACCAGTCAAATTGGTGCACCTATCAGCCCGCTGTAATAGCATCACTTAAACAACTGATCCGCCCACATGTTTCCTTCAGCCACGCACAATAGAAGATACCAAATGGCCTTTCCCTTCACTGCCTTTATCAGTTGCTACCTCCTTCTCGCAGGTTGGCTCGGTAACTCCCTTGCCCTTTCCCCCTCATCCAATCAAATTCCAATCCTTCAGAGTCATGGGAGAAGATGGTCAGGGGCCCCCCATCATTATCCAAAAGGTGAAGCCCACGCACGTCACTCTCACTTGCTACACATCGCTCTCCAACAATCTAAGAAAACTAAGCAAGAGGAAACCCCTCATTCTCTAAGCCTAAAATGTGCCCTCATAAATGCACGTTCAATCCATAAGAAATGGCCGGTCATCTCAGACATAATATCCCTCCATGATCAGGATATACTCATGATCACTGAAACCTGGCTATCACATGAGGACAATGTCCTCCTCAACCAACTTCTACCCTCCAACTTCTCTATACACATACGACATAGGGAAAATAAGAGAGGAGGAGGAGCGCTCATACTCACCAAGACGGACCTACATTTCCATACGATTGACTCCACTAGCACAAACAACTTGGATATAGTATCCATTGCAAACGGACAGTGCTCTATCAACCTGCTATAAAGAGCCCCCTCATCCTCCCCGGCTGATCTCCCTACTATTTTAGACCTAGCTGCCAACATCCACAATCACAGCACACCAAACTGGATACTGGGAGATTTCCATCTTCCATCTCTGCAAAACAATCAGGCTTCCGCCCTCCTGGAAGCTATTGAGGATCTGGGATACAAGCAAATAATCAAGGAATCCACGCATATAAAGGGAAATATTCTTGACATGGTGTTCGCTCCACTGACAGTCTTTGATCCAAGCCACGACCTTGTGATGTCTGTTACCTCTGTACCTTAGTCGGACCACAAGCTAATCAACTTCCAGATACCCATTAACATCAAGCAATCGCAGGATAACAGCAGGTTGAGCAGTACCGCAAGAACATCAGCACGAAGTTTCCGATCGTTCAATAGAGAGCTCATCCTGTCAGAGACCCGCCCACTCCTCAACGACACAACTCTCAACCTCAAAAATTTGATCTCCTCCTGGAACAGCAACCTTAGCGCCATTGCGCAATGACCAAACCCTAACAATACCCCAAGGAAAAGAAACTCTGCACCATGGTACTCCCCGGAGCTATGGTCATCTCTCACACATTTGCGGAGACTTGAGAGACGATGGCGCCGTTTGCTCTCCATAGAGGACCAGACAGCTTACAAACTCCACCTATCAATTCACCGAGAAACAATCACGGCGAAAATGAAACAATTTCACACTGACACACTCAGAAGATCACTAAACAAACCACGTGATCTGTTCAATTTAGTCAAAACCCTATCGAAGGAACCATCTCCAGAGCAGCAAGATGAGATTCACCCGCAAGAATTTGCCAACTACCTACAGTCTAAACTACTCCAGACAGATAAGATCTCAGCGGCCACCGCACAAGAGCCAACCTGCCTAATGTCCCTATCTATGTTCTCCACACCATCCACGAAGCACCTTGAGGACACCATCACGACTCTCAATATCACCATGGCTCAAACTGACCCCTGCCCAGCCTTTTGGATAAAGGAGCTACGTAGTGAGTTCAGTCCTTTCATTACAAGACTTATGAACCTATCATTCACAACCGGATCTTTCCCTACAGCTCTCAAACATACATCCATTAGACCTCTTTTAAAAAACTCCAAGCTAGACCCCCAGAAGGTCGACTCATATAGACATATAGCTAGTATACCTCTCCTAGCTAAGATAATTAGCTTCATTTGAATGCTCCTCACTAACTTTCCTCTCTTATCTCTCCCTATATTTCTCCCCGGAAACTCTGCTCTTCTGGCAGATTTTATTTATTTATTTATTTATTTACATTCTCTTATATACCGCACTATTCGGCATCAGCGCGGTTCACATAGAACAAAAAGTCTCAGTACAATAACATGCATGAGTTTACAGATAACAAGGGAAGGAACTTGGATAACAAGGGAAACTATTTACAGTCTATTTACAGATATAATACTACAGCATGGCTACAAGTTATTAGGAACAGGTGCTAATAATATGTTCAATAAACAAAGCGATTCGTCCTATTTCTGTTATTGAGATACCATGGAACTGAATCATAGATCATAGAAACATGATGGCAGAAAAAGACCACATGGCCTATCTAGTCTGCCCTTCCATATCAACTATAATAGTCCCTTTCTATCTGTGCCCTAGTCTTCCACTGCTGCCTACAGACTTTGATCTTTCAAACTATCAGAATTGATGTGTCAGGCTCCATCTCTGGACCTATTTAAATCTAGACTAAAAATTCACTTCTTTGGATCCTGATCCCCCTAGTCTCCTGTTCACCTCCTATGTGTTTTCCTACCATTCCCCTCAGGGGCAATTAGGTGGTAGTTCCAATAAATGTAGTTTGTAACTGCTCTGGATGATCTCTAGAACCCATAAGTCTGAGGTTATGAGGAGCCACCATTGTGCAAAAAGAGTGAGCCTTCCCCTGACTGGAGCGTTTCCTACTGTGGTTATTGGGATAGTGGCTATGCTCTGAAGGAATCAGTGGAGACCCCTCCCCAGGTTTTGGATGAAGAGCCGGCTAGGCCTTTTGAGGCTTCTCTCGATGCTGCTGTTGGTGAGGCCCCTTTTTGGGTTGGGAGGTCTGGGACCCAGGAAAGAACCTATGCCTGCCAGAATAATAGGTCTTTTTCTTGTCCCCACCTTGGTACCTCCTATGATAGGAGGCCAGCTCAGACATGTGCCTTAAGAGTCTACTAAGAGTGACATACTACTTTTCAATATAGCCATCTTTCTCTTCAACCTGTTCTCCGAAGAGATTCTCCACGGAGTGGAAAGTCCACCAGCTTGTTCTGCACTGATTGTTCCAGGTCTGACAATTGGAACCAGTTGAATCTCCAGACACCAATACCTATGGAAGCATTTCTTGATGCTGTTTCAAAGATGTCATAGTTTGCTCAGACCATGAACTTTGAGCAGTCCTTGTATGGGCCACCAGGGAACAATACTGATCCAATTTCTCTGGAGGAAGAAACTGGACTCAATCAGCCAGGTCGCAAATGATGTCCTTCAAGAACATGCCCATGTACAGCTAGTATGAAGCCATGCAGGCTACAAGCATGGAACTCTGAAAACCTAGAGTCCAATGTCCAAGATTCCCTCCCTGGGGGCATCAAGTAATGAGTTGTGGTACTCTTGATTCTCTTTAGGGCAGATTTGATCACCAAGGAATGGTGCAGAAGCTGGGGCTTCTCGAATTCGGGAGCCTTCTGAACTCTGTACATGGAGTCAAGCCTTTTACTAATTGGAGGCACAGTGAGAGGGTTCTCCCACATTCTCATCTGTACTCTCTACAAGATGCGGTGCACGGGCACTGTCACTGCCTCCTTAGGGGCTGAACAGCACTGCAGGATCTTCAACTCTTTTGCCCTGGGCTCATCTTCAGTGTCTGAAGAAAATGGCATGAACTTGGCCATGTCCTTTACAAACTCCTGGAAGGTCTTATCCTCAGGAGGGGACTTACAGTGCTCATGAAGTGGAGAAGGGTCCAATGGGAGCTCAGGGGACCTGCCCTCCGACAAGTCTTCAGATTCCATGTCAGTGACCCAGCCTTCAAGTGGATTAGGAGCTCCTTTGGGATTGATGATGCACTAATATCCCTCTAGACTTTGAGGGTGCATTGGACCCCAGAATGCTAGAGAAGGATATTGGCCAGACAGGTACTGGTGTCAGGGCCCTTCGATGCCCCGATGCTTATGCCTTTCCCACAAGCAAGGTGTGCATCTCGAGGATTGACTGTACAATGGCCAATGTCAATGCAGCCGACGTCAAGGCCTTGGCATGCTGCACCACCAAAAGCGCTGCAGTGCATTACTTAAGTGCCTTCAGAAGGCGTTTCTCCATAGCTGCCAATTTTGAAAGCTATGGGGCCTGAGCAACTTCAACCGATGTACCCTGCAGGGCCGGTGCTGGGTGGTAAGCCTGGTAAGCACAGCAGGGGTGCCGAGATCAGAGGGGCACCATTGATAACTGCCTGCCACCTCACCGCTGATCTCACAGCCCCACTGCTGCTGCTGCTGCCACCTTCGCACAGGATAACAAGGGTGGCGCAAGGCAGAAGGCAGAACAAGGCTGTCTCAGAGAAGCAGATCCTGCCCATAGGACATGCTGGTCATGCAGGCAGAAGGCAATGGAAGGCCACAATTGTGGCCCAGAGAGGTGAATCCTGCCTGTGGGACATGCTTCTCCCACAGTTAAAAGGCAGCACAGATCGCAGCCCAGAGGTTTCTCCTGCTCATCAGTGCCTTCACTCTCTCATCTCTGTGTACACCCCTGCTTGGTGGCTCCACGCTTGCAGCAGACCCCTTTTCTCAGTGCCCTTCTTTGCCACCTTCAGGCTTCATACATGCCATCTTGCTGCTCCATATGTCTGGAACACCCTACCTTTGTCTGTGCATTAGGCTGCTTCCCGGGCCTACTGACCCATCTATAAACCCAGCCTACAGACCCACCTCTTCGCAGCTGCTCTTGTGTGTTGATTCTCCCTCTTATCTTGTGCACTACTTGTGTGTCTCCTACCACACTCTTTCACCCAGTTTTGCTATTTCACTGGTCTTGGGTAGATTGTCAGCTCAGCTGAGCACTAAGAGTATCTGACATCTCTGTGTACAGCACTGCATATGAGTCATTGAACAATAAAGAGAAATAGTAGACTTCTGTGGAGGGCGATTAGCTGCCTTACAACTAGCCTTAGGGGTATGTTTATTAAACTGCAGTAACGTAGCAGCGGCTATGTTAATGCATGCTATGTAATGTTAACACACGTTACCTAACGAGAGTTAGCATTCCCGGCCACGGTAAACACCGTAGAGGGTGGATAGAGGGTGGAGAGAAGGGGTCAATGGGCAGGGAGAGGCTCCCGCAACACCAACACAGGGAACTGAAGAGCTGGAGACTACCGCGAGTGAAAACCTGGCGTTAGACTCACATTTGCAGGAGAGAGAAACCATTTCAGTGTCAGCAATGTACAGCCTACGCAGGGAGCCCGAGAAAGGTGATAGTATTGTTCCATCTTCAGCAACAATATAGTGGCCAAGTATGAAAGGCCACTATGGTGATGGTGCAAATTGGGCATAGGGGGGCTGCAGGCGGGACATGCAGTGGGGGCAGCTGGGGCACAGGGTGAACTAGGCCGTCCCCAGGTGGTACATAGGAACATAGAAACTGGAAATCCGCAGGACAGCAGCTGACCAGGGCCAAACATGCCCAGTAGTCTGTGTTCACAGTGTCCCATCCAGGGGGGCATTACCCAGCAAACACCCCAAAAGTCACACAGGTACCACTATGCCTGTAATAGGGCAAGCAGTGCACATCTGGGGACCACACTAACAAGGGTCCATAGACCACACCCAGGATGGGTCCCATAGACCCAGCTAACTGAACACACTTTACAGCAGCCCCTAGTAAGGCATTGCAGGGTGTGCCCACATGTTGTCAGAAACATATATACACACAATTTTCCACAATCCTCTTGGGTTTTAACAACTTTGAATAGTTTTGTGTCATCTGCTTTCTATCTTTTAACCAGTTCCTGATCCACAATAGTATACTGTCTCCTATCCCATGACTTTTTAGTTTTGCCAAAAGTCTCTGACGAGGGACCTTCTCAAAGGCTTTCTGAAAGTCCAGATACACTATATCAACCGACTCACCTTTGTCTACCTGTTTATTCACACCTTCAAAAAAACATAACAGATTAGTAAGACAAGACCTTCCTTTGCTAAAGCCATGTTGGCTGTCTCCCATTAAGCCATGACTATCTACATGTTCAGTAATATTGTTCTTTTTGATGGTTTCTACCATTTTTCCTGGTACTGACGGCAGGCTCACCGGTCTGTAGTTTCCCAGATCACCCCTGGAACCCATTTTAAAATTTGGCATTACATTGGCCATCCTCCAATCTTCAAGTATTGTAGATGATTTTAATGATAGTTCACAGATTGCTGATAGCAGGTATGTAATCTCATATTTCAGTTCTTTCAACACCCTTGGATGTATACCAACTGGTCCAGGTGATTTGCTACTCTTCAGTTTATTAAATAGTTGTAATACATCTTCCCGATGTATCAATATTTCTTTCAATTCTTCCGCAGTATCACCTTTAAATACTACTTCAGTCATGGGTAACATCCCTACATCTTCCTTAGTAAACACTGAAACAAAGAATTCATTCAGTCTCTCCGCTATAGCCTTTTCCCAACTTACTGCCCCTTTTACCCCTCTATCATCTAATGGTCCAACTTACTCTCTCACAGGTTTTTTGCTGCAAATGTACTTGAAAAAGTCTTTATTACGTTGTTTTGCTTCCACAGCAAGTTTCTTCTCAAATTCTCTCTTTGCCTGCCTTATCCATGCCTTGCATTTAACTTGCCAGTGTTTTTGCTGTTTCCAGTTTTAATCATTTGGCTCTTTTTTCCATTTCCTGAAAGATGCTTTTTTGGGAACAACAGCCTCTCTGACCTCACCTTTAAACCATGCTGGCAGTTTTTTGGACTTCCTTCCACTTTTCTTAAAGTGTGGCATACAGCTGGTCTGTGCTTCCATGATAGTATTTTTAAACATAGAAGCATAGAAAAATGACAACAGAAAAAGACCACATGGCCTATCTAGTCTGTCCTTCCATATCAACAACTACAGCAGTCCCCTTTTTTCCTTTAGAGATCCTCTGTGTTTGTCCCGTGCTTTTTGAATTCAAATACTGTCCTCATCTCTACCACCTCCACTGGGAGACTATTCCACGGATCCACCACTCTTTCCGTAAATAAATATTTACGCATATCATTCCTGAATCTATCCCCTTTCACCCTCATCTCATGTTCCCTCATAGCAGAACTTGCTTTCAATCAAAAGAGGCTCTCCAGAACTGCACACAACAATCAAAATGAGGTTGCACAAAAGACCTATACAGAAGCACTATCACCTCCCTTTTTCTGCTAGCCATTCCTCTCCGTATGCATCCAAGCATCCTTCTAGCTTTTGCCGTCACCTTTTCTACCTATTTAGCTACTTTAAGATCATCAGACACAACCATGCCTAGGTCCCGCTTTTCTTTAGTGGACAAAAGTATTTCACCCCCTATACTATATTGCTCCCTTGTATTACTGCAGCCCAAATGCATCACCTTGAATTTTTTAACATTAAATCTCAGCTGCCAAATTCTAGACCATTCTTCAAGCTTAGCTAGATCCCTCCTCATGTTATCTAGAGGACAGCAACCTTGGGCCGGAAGGACTGGGGTTTCTAGTCCCACAGGTGCTCCTTGTGGTCTTGAGCAAGCCACTTAACCCTCCATAGCCCATGTTCCCTGTAAAATACTTATCTCCAAGTTATAATGCCCTGTTCAATGTAATTTCAGTTTGTTCAATGTAAACCGCACTGATGCAGAATAGCGCGGTATATAAGAGAATGTAAATAAATAAATAAATCTATACCTTCCTGGGTGTCTACTCTATTGCAGATTTTGGTATCATCCACAAAGAGGCAAACCTTACCCAACAGCCCTTCCACTATATCAATAACAAAGATGTTAAAAAGATTCTGACCAAGGACAGATCCCTGGGGCACTCCACTGGTAACTTCCTTCTCCTCAGAGTGAGCTCCATTTACCTGTACTTTTTGTCACCTCCCACTCAACCAGTTTCTAACCCAAGCAGTAACTTTAGGGTCCATCCCTAGGGTGCTCAGTTTGTTTATAAGTCGCCTGTGAGGAACAGTGTCAAAGGCTTTACGGAAATCTAAATATACCACTTCTAGGGCTCTCCCTCGGTCCAACTCCCTGGTCACTCAGTCAAAGAAATCAATCAGATTTGTCTGACAAGACCTGCCTCTGGTGAATCCATGCTGCCTCGGATCCTGTAATCCGCTGGACTCCAGAAACCTCACTATTTTCTCTTTCAGCAGCGTTTCCAGTAATTTACTCACCACCAAAGTTAAACTAACCGGCCTGTAGTTTTCAACCACATCCTTATTTCTGCTTTTGTGTAAAGGCACCACATGAGCCTCTCTCCAGTCCTTTGGCACCACTCCCTACTCCAATGAGGCATTGAAAAGGTCAGTCAGTAGAGCTGCTAGAACATCCCCAAGTTCCCTCAGTATTCTAGGGTGTATCACATCCAGTCCCATCGCTTTGTCTACTTTAAACTTGATGTAAGTCTTTAACCTTTGCAACTGCTCCTTTTAGTTTTTTCTTAACTATTTTCCTCATTTTATCATAGCCTCCCTTTTGAAAATTAAAAGGTAGTGCTGTGGATTTCCTTACCATCCCTCCTCCATTAATTAAATCAAATGTGATCATGCTATGATCAGTATTGCCAAGTGGCCTCAATACCCTTATCCCTTGCACCAGATCTGATATTCCACTAAGGACTAGGTCCAAAATGGCTTCCCCTCTGATTGGTTCATGAATCAGCTGCTCCAAGAAGCAGTCATTTATTTCATCTAGAAATGTATCTCCTTAGCATGTCCTGCTGTGACACTGACCCAGTCAATACTGGGGCAATTGAAACCACCCATTATTATTACTGTTCTGTAACTTTTGTTAGCTTCCCTGATTTCTTTGAGCATTTCATAATCCATCATCCATTTGTTCATTCTGGCCAGGCGGACGACGATACGCCCCCACTGCCATTGCCTTCCCCTTTTTACATGGAATTTCAATCCATAGAGATTCTACAGCAAATTATGTATCCTGCAAAACTTTAATCCTTTGTGACTCAATGTCCTCTCTAACATAGAATGCAACCCACTCCACCAATTTGATCAGCTCTATCATTACGATATACTTTGTACCCACGTATCACAGTGTCTCATTGGTTGTCCTCCTTCCACCATGTCTTTGAGATACCAATCATATTTAACGTCTCATTTAATGCTATACATTCTAACTCTCCCATCTTATTTTTTAGACTTCTAACATTTGCAAACAAGCATTTTAGAGACTGTAATTTATTCATATTCATCTGGTTCACAGTAGGCAGGTGTAATTTGGAATCTTTAACCTCTGTCTGCTCTGTACTCAAGGGCATTTGGGCTACCTTTGTCGTTAATGGAAACTCTCTGCTGATGTGCCCTAACTTCATTTTATGGTAGTATCCTTCAAGGATACATTTTTCTGAACCATGCATTATTGGGTGACTGTCGTCCCTCCCCTATTATCTAGTTTAAAAGCTGCTCTATCTCCTTTTTAAAGGTTAATGCCAGCAGCCGGGTTCCATACTGGTTAAGGTGAAGCCCATCCCTTCGGAAGAGCCCCTCCTTTCCCCAGAATGTTCCCCATTTTCTGCCAAATCCAAAACCCTCATCCTTGCACCATTGTCTCATCCACGCATTGAGACTCCAGAGCTCTGCCTCTCTTTTGAGTCCTGCTCGTGGAACAGGAAGGATTTTGGAGAACGCTACCCTGGAGGTTCTGGATTTTAAATTCCTACCTAAAAGCCTAAATTTAGCCTCCAGAACTTCCCTACCTCATTTTCCTATGTCTTTGGTACCGGCATGTACCAAGACAGCAGACTCCTCCCCAGCACTATCTAAGACCTTGTCTAGGTGGCGCGTGAGGTTCGCTACCTTCGCACCAGGCTGGCATGTTACCAGGCGATCCTCACGTCCACCAGCCACCCAGCTATCTACATGCCTAATGATTAAATCTCCAACTATAACAGCTGTCCTAACCCTTCCCTTATGGGCACATGGCCCTGGAGAAACTTCTTCAGTGCGAGAGGGTTTTACATCACCTGGAGAGCAGGTCCTAGTTATAGGATCACTTCCTGCCACACCAGGGTGATGCTCTCCTGTCATATGACCTCTCTCCTCCATGGCAACAGGGATGCTGCCAGATTGGAGGTGGGACTTCAGGACTATATCCCTGTAGTTCTGGCCTATGTACCTCTCTGTCTACCTTATCTCTTCCAAGTCTGCTACTCTAGCCTCCAGAGATCGGACTCGTTCCCTAAGTGCAATGAGCTCCTTGCACCTTGTGCACACGTAAGACCCCCTCACCAACTGGTAGAAAATCATACATGTGACAGTCAGTGCAAAAGACTGGAAAGCCCCATCTCACTGCTGGAGTGCTGTCTGCATCTTAGTTTTAATGTTGTGTTTAGATATTTAAACTATACCTAATATGTTTAATGTAGTTTGTTCACCTGAAGTTTAATTAATCTCAGGTCCTTAATGTATGTTGATGAGAATAAACAGCTGCACCTGAGAGTGAATATGACACTTCCTTTCCTTTAAGAGGTTTAAGCACCTATAAAGCTACAATTATCCCAGGGGTGGGTAGGTGTCGGGGAAGGAGGGAGGGAAAGAAGACTTATTAAAAATTGGCTGCTACACAGTACCCTGTCCTGTGCTTCTAAGGTAATCTGTGACCAATCTCTAAATTTAACCAGAAAGCACTATGCTGTATTTGAAATTTAAACTGCAAACTCTTTACTGCTAGTAGGCCCTGACTGATTTAACAAATACACTGGGTTCACAGATTAATCAGCTTTAATCTAGAGAATTCCTTTTTCCCCAAGATTTTGAAAAATTCCCAGAAGTAAATACTTACAATTGCAGATCTATCTCTAAAAGTAGCAGTCCCCTTTTGTAGTCCTTCAAGACTGCATCGGTCACATTTTTGAAGCCACTGGAAGCCATGGGGAAAAGGGGGCCCTGCAACCCGGGTGAAGGTTCGAGGCCTCTCTGTCAAAAAAGGGAGCAAAGCACCTGTCGAGGAACAAGAAAATGAACCCGAGGAGTGATGCCAAGGCAAGATGGCTAGGTGGTGAGAAGAGGAACTGCTATGCGTACCGGAAAGAGGAAAATTTTAAACAAAAAGAGACACTTTTTATGGGTACATGGGACAGATGTCCGGTGGGCTCCATGGAAAAAATGAGAATAAGGCAAGATGGCACCCTTGGGGAAGAAGGGGAAAACGCATACATGGTGCATCTCCCAAAGGTTTTTTTTGAAAGCTGGGAAGATGCTTCCGCTCAGGCTCCATTGGCGCCAATGTCACCTATATGTGAGGAATGATTTTCTGCTTGTTCGGAAGAAACATTTTTTACTCTGAAAAATTCTCAGACATAGGAACAATCCTTCTAGCTTCTGGATATTTGGAAAATAATTTTGAATCCTTAAAAAAGCCAGACAGCTAGCAATTGTAGCCTGCAGGGTCCTGAGTATATCTGACGGGGCTCCCCTAAACATTTGTAACCTAGGCATGTGCTTCTTTTATCACTGCCTTAATCTAGCTCTGCCCTCAGCAACAGCTGTTAGTTAACAGTACACATAGCGACAAATAAGAAAACAATATCATTCAGTCAGTAGTTTCCACAGTAAAATTAATAACAAAGAAAATGAAATTTAGATCAGACTGACTAAAAATAGAGCATAACAGGGACTGTTAGTTACAATCCCTGTATATGTGTGAATGTGTGTGAGAGAGTATCTGTAATGTGTTTATGTAAGGGTGTCTGTTAACTGTTTTACGTGTGTGTTGTATGTGCTTGATTGTATGTGTATCTGTGTTTGTGTGCATGTTGTGCTCTGTGTTTGGATGTGTATGTGATGATTCCGGGTTTGTGACAAAAAGAGGACAAAAGAGATGAGAGCAGTATGAAAGGAGAAATAGTTTAACTGCTATGTTTTACTATTTCAGATTTTCTGTGCTGCAGAAGGTGGACCTGCTTCTCCCAATGGGCGTTTTTAGGGGGAATGTATTTCTCTGAAACCCCCTTTCTGATGTGGCCCATTTTGAAAGCTGATATGTATTTTCACCAGGTTTTCCCCCACTCCAAATTTGGTCTGGTTACATTAAATTTTCAGAGGCTTTTATTTCCCCCAGACAGTAACAAGCTCATTCTGTTCCAGAAGTAGATTCCCTCTGTACGTACGGTCTGAGTTGGACGTACAGAGGGGATCACGATTCTGATCCTGTAAGACACTTCTAGTTCCACGGGATCATAATCGCAAACAGTCCTATACATGCAGGCCGAGATTGCAATTCAGCCCGGCCTGCATGTACAGGACCTTCCTAGCTAACTCAATGAAGGCATTGAAGAGCCGCAGTGCCGCCTGCCGGCTTCCCAGCTTCAATCCCAATAGCCTGACCCTCAATCCGGTCTCCTAAGGCCCGCATCGGGCTGCAGGGAATGCCTTTGGGCCGCCCTGCCCCATCTGCGTCCCGGGCCAGTGATCCTGTATGTACGAGGAAGTTATTCCACCTCGGAGATAGAATAACTTTTTCATATAAGTCGCCACCTCTGATCCTCCCCTTCCCCACCCCGTCTAACTTCCCTGTACAACTGTCAGGAAAGTTAGATGAGGGCAGAGAAGGCACATATTTTTATATTTTGTATATTTTTAGCAGTTTTATTATTTATTCATTTTACCATCAGTGTCTGCATGGTCATGATACCTCTCCCCCCCTTTTTCCTTCCTTTTTTCTTGAATTTATGGCTCTTGTTAGTCTGTTGTCACACTCCTGTAGTTTCTTTGAGCCATCACCATATCATTTTAACATTTCAGTGAAGATTTATTATTATTTATTAACATGATATGATTTATTATTTATTAATATGTATTTTTAACATGTTGTCTATTATTTATGGAATGTTACATGTGCATGTATTTATGAATGCCCATTATGTTTTTTATGGTGTATCCAATAGCATGCATGTTTTTTAATTGTGGTGCTTCACCTATAGTTCTATTTCATGGTTTAAATGTACTATTTTAAGTAATTCATAATTTAGTTTATCCTTTTCATGGTTTCTTATTTATTTATTTTATGCATTTTATGTATTTTAATGATTGTTCTTAGTCCTCCTTTCTACACTTTTTACACTGTTTACATTATGATTGTGTTTTATGTTTTATTTTTTATCATTTTTAATATTTGTGTGTTTAGCCAATTAGCCCCTGAAGAAGGTATTGCGAAACACGGCCTGTGTCGGGCCTGGCTGGTTACTATTGAATAAACAAGTTCTTCCAACAACATCCACGGTTTTGGTTTGGTCCTAAAATAAAAAATGGGCATGTAATATGCCCGATTCCGAATAGACGTGCCTGTGGTTCTGGAATCATGGAGATATACGTTTCTGGTGCAGCACAAACAACAGATTTGGGGAAACATGAGCCCACACTGCTATAATGGGACATGGGTAAACATAGCAAATTGCTTGGATGTTTTTGTGCTCGCCGTATTCTGAAAAGATATACGTTTGCAATGCTGCCCATCTTCGTGCAGCCACGTCTCCGCTGGTAGAACGTACATCTCCCAACCTGCTTCTAACACTGACAGTGTTGTCATCATGCAAACAAGACATGGATACTTCTGAAACAGGTGTGCACATGCAAAGGAGACTCTATACCTGTCTGTCACCTGCCCATACCTGTACAGGTGTATCTATGTGCAGCCAGGCTACTGTAACATCAGGTGGAATGTGAGCTGTTTGCCCTGCAAGCAAAATGTGCATGGTAGTTGCAGAACACCATAGGTATTCCTGTGGTGGATAGCACTGCAAACAGTATTTGCATTGCAAAGTAAGGGCCAGAAGAGACCAAAATGGATCACAACATTTACATGGCAAAAGATGTTGTTGTTAAGTGCCTCTTGAGAATCTTGTCTAGATCCTTCATAGCCATTCTTCTAAGAGCAATGAGTCGTATGATTTCTTGATTGCGTGTTGCTTCTTTATTGATAGTTGATCCAAGTAGGTTAAAGTTGTCCACTATTTCAATTTCTTCTCCATCAACAATGAAATGGAAATTACACTTACCTGGTAATTGTGGTTCCTGGAGGGACTCCAGTTTAGTCCTCCACCTCTGGGTAGTGCACTTCCTCCTGCAGCATGGAGACTGGACCAATCAGAATCTTGTCCTCACCGGCTGTATGCTGCTGGAGATCCCATCAGCCCCAGTTGACAAAGCAGACTTAAAGAAGCAACACATGAAAAGGTAAAAACTAACTAACCATAACTGCAAGCTAGTAAGGTAAAATATTAACCTTAAACTATCCACCTGAACCCCCCAGAACGAGGAAGCCAGCATTCTGCGCTTGCTTCTGCCCCATCACCCCAGAATAAGTGATAGAGACAGCATAAGACCATGAAAGAAAGAAACAGAAAGGGAAAAGTAAGACTGGCCATAGCCAGAGGCTCCAAACATGATCCATATTGTGTTTTGCCTATCGGAACCATCCCTTCCCACAGTCATCGCGCCCTTCAGAAAGAAACTCACTCCCGGGTGGGAATGAGGACTAAACTGGAGTCCCTCCAGGAACCACAATTACCAGGTAAGTGGAATTTCCATTTCCTTATCGTTCCTCCAGTTTAGTCCTCCACCTCTGGGATGTAACAGAGCAGTTATCATTGGGTGGGACCTCTCCAACTGGCACATAACACTGCCGAACCAAAGCATGAATAACCCGCTGCCAGAACATCCAGACGGTAGTGCTTGCTGAAAGCATGAAGAGATGACCAGGTAGCCGCCCTGCAAATTTCCGCTGGCGGAACCAAGCAGTGCTCCGCCCACGACATCGCCTGCGCCCTAGCAGAATGCGCCCGTAATCCCACCGGAACCAGACGCCCTTGCAAAATATATGCCGACGCAATTGCCTCCTTAACCCATCTGGAAATGGAAGCCTTTGCCGCCACTTCTCCCTTTCGAACACCGCTGAACAGCACGAAGAGACGGTCCGACTTATGGTAGGCTTCTGAAACCTTTAGGTACCGGCGCAACAGCCGTCGGACGTCCAGATGATGCAAGCCCCAGTCCGTGACCTGTTCTGCCCCCGAGCTGAACACTGGAAGGAAGACCGACTGGTTCAAATGAAATGGAGAAACCACCTTAGGCAGAAAAGATGGAACAAGCCTTAAAATTACCCTGTCTCTAGAAAAAAACAAGAACGGCTCCCTGCACGACAGTGCCTGCAACTCTGAAATTCGCCTCGCAGAACATATGGCCACCAGGAACACCGTCTTCAACGTTAAGTCCTTAATGGATGCCTGGCTCAGGGGCTCAAAGGGTTTCTTGACCAAGGCCTCCAAGTCCAGATTCAAATCCTACAGCGGCACACACACTCTGCTTGAGGGCCGAAGCCTGAACACCGCCTTAAGGAAACGCTGTACATCCGCATGCGAACCCAGTGTAACCCCCTGAATCCTGCCTCTGTAACAAGGGAGAGCCGCCAACTGGACCTTCAAGGAACTGGCGGCCAACCCTTTCTCGAAACCGTCTTGCAAGAAACTGAGTATCACTGGGACAGAAGCAGTCGCCGTCCGAATATGTCGCCTGGAACACCAGTCTTCAAAGATCCGCCACACATGCACATATGCAAGGGATGTGGATGTTTTCCTTGCTCGTAGTAGCGTGGCAATGACCGCCGCTGAATAATCTTTCCTTTTCAACTGTGCCCTTTCAATGGCCATACCGTAAGCGAGAACCGATCCACTTGGGACATTTGCAGGGGACCCTGAATCAGCAGATCCACCGAAGGCAGAAGTCTCCACGGCTCTCCATCGAGCAGTCGAACCAGATCCGCATACCACGGGCGTCTGGGCCAATCCGGCGCCACCAACAGTACCGTGCCATGGTGCGCCTCGATGCGCTGAACCACTCGGCCTATAAGAGCCCACGGAGGGAAGACATAGAGGAATTTTGACTCCGGCCAGGGCTGAATGAGAGAGTCGATGCCTTCAGACATCCTTTCCCTCCATCTGCTGAAAAACCGACCTGTTTTTGCCGACTGAAAGGTCGCCATGAGATCCATTACCGGCGGCCCCCATCTGCGGACAATTTGCGTGAACAGCTGTGGATGAGGCTCCTATTCTCTGGCATCCATCCACACCCTGCTGAGGAAATCTGCCATCGCATTGTCCTTTCCTGCGATATGCACAGCAGAAATGGCCAGCAGACGAAGCTCTACCCACTCGAACAACTGCTCTGACTCTTCCTCCATGGCTATACTCCCCGTTCCACCTTGCCGGTTGATGTACGCCACCATTGCCGAATTGTCTGAGAGAACGCGCACCGCTTGACCCTTCACTGATCTCTCAAATGCCTGCAAAGCCCGTAACACCGCCCGCAGATCGAGGCGGTTGATCGACCAAGAGGCTTCCTGGACAGACCAGATCCCTTGCGCGAAACGGCCCTTGCAATGGGCTCCCCAACCCACAAGGCTCGCATCCGTCATAAGAGGGATCCAAACTGGTTGTTCCAAGGGCATTCCCGCCTGCAGGGACTTCGGGGACAGCCACCACTGCAGGGTTCGACGGACCCACATCGGAGTGGAAGGCGTTTGTTCAGCGAGTCCGACTGGTTCGACCAGCGTCACAGCAGCGCCCTTTGTAACGGCCGCATATGAAATCTGGCCCACGGCACCACCTCCAGAGTTGCCACCATGGTCCCTAGCAACCGAAGGTACCACCATGCGGACGGCGTCGGGATCCCCAAGAAACTGGGTACGAGCTGGTGCGAGCATTGTGCGCGGTGATCCGGCAAAAATACCAAGCCTCTTGACATTTCGAACCAAACTCCTAGATATTCGAGCGTCTGAGATGGAACCAAGTGACTCTTCTTTGCATTGACTACCCAGCCGAGACCCTGCAGAAGCTTCACCACTCTGTCTGTGGTCTACAAACTCTCGACCTTGGACTTTGCCCAAATTAACCAATCGTCGAGATAAGGGTGGACTAGAATACCCTCTTTTCGTAACGCCGCCACCACCACCACCATGATCTTGGTGAAGGTGCGCGGGGCTGTAGCCAACCCGAACGGCAATGACTGGAACTGATAATGGCCCCATGGGAACGCAAACCTCAGGAACTTTTGATGGGCCGCTCTGATCGGGATGTGCAAGTAGGCCTCCGTGAGATTGAGTGACGTCAAAAACTCCCCTTGACGCACTGCCACTATGACGGACCTCAGGGTTTCCATGCAGAAATGAGGCACCCGCAGACAACGATTCACTCCTTTGAGATCCAGAATAGGCCCTACTCCGAGGAGTAGCGCCCTACTCCGAGGTATGAAACAGGAACAGGAACTACCGCCCCCCAAGTCTAACAGTCGATCTAATGTTAGATGGATCACCAGAGCTTTTTTCCACCCTTTGCTGGGCGACAGAACAAAAGAGTCCCGGAGCGGGCAAGCCAACTCCAGCGCATAGCCTTCTCAAACTATCTACAACACCCACTGATCTGACATTATTTGGACCCAGGCAGGAAGAAAATCCCGAAGCCGACCTCCTATCAATTGACTTTCTTCCGGGTCTGCTTCCTCTTATTGCGGCTTTCAGCTAAAGGAGGAGGAGGAGGCTGCTGCGAAACCTCTGCCTGCCCCGCAAAACCCCCGAAAGCCTTGGGATCTTGAGGCAAACGTGCCACGTTGGAATCCTCCGAGGCGGGAAGACCGAAATCTTCTGAAGTCTCGAAACTGACCTCGAACGGCCAGCAAGGACCTTCCCAGCTTAGGCTTATCCTCCGGAAGCCTGCCTCCTTTGGACTCTCCCAAGTCCTTCACCAACTTATCTAGATCTTCCCCAAACAACAACTTGCCCTTGAAGGGAAGCTTGCTGAGCTGCGACTTAGAGGACCCGTCAGCCGCCCAATTCCACAGCCAAATGTACCTCCGGGTGGCCACCAGGGATGACATGTTATTCGCCAGCGCTCGGATCAAATCATAGTGTACATCTGCCAAATATACCGAACCGGATTCCAGCCGAGTTACCTCTAGCAAACCCTGCTGATCCAGGTGAGAATCCTGCCTTAAGTGCTGGGACCACCACAGACAGGCCCTTGCCACCCAGGCGCCACAGATAGAGGCCTGTAAAGATAGAGCATCAGCCTCAAATGCCTGTTTCAATAAACCATCCCCCTTTCTGTCCTGCGCGTCTTTTAAGGCAGCACTACCTTCCACCGGAATAGTTGTCCTCTTGGTCACTGCCGACATCGCCACATCCACCTGTGGAGACCGAAACTTTTCTTTGTTTTTATCTGCCAAAGGATAGAGCCAGTTCATTGTTCAGATGCCTTTCAATCCCGCTTCAGGTTGATCCCAGTCAGTTTGAATCATCCATTCTACACTCTGTGAACTGGAAACACCGTTTGAGACTCTCTCACCGCCTGAATGAGGGGATCCTCCAGACCCTCCTCCTCCTCCTCCTCTGCAGGGCAAGCTGTAGCTAGATTGAGCGCCTGGAGAGACTCCATAATCAGCGGTACAAGTTCATCCTTGCGAAACACCCGTATGATCCTTGCTTGATCCTCGGGCTCAGGAATCTCTCCCTCTTCTAATTCCTCTACACTGTACTCGGGATCTACCTCAGCATCGTCCGCTTCCTGCCACTCCGGGTCTGCCTGCTCCATATCCGTGGCCCGAGGTCTCTTTGCAGGCTTAGGGTTATCTCCTCTCACGTCCTCCCCTTTGTGGGACTGCAGAGGCGTCGGCAGCAAGAAGGACTCGGACAACTTCCCTAGCCGCCCAAAGCGAAAGGCCTGATGCATAATAAGGACAAAGTCCAGGGGGAAAATCCCTCCAGGATGCTTCAGCACCCACTACCGGCTGAACACCTGAAGGCCCTGCGGGCGTAGCTGGGGGAGACGCCGCCGGAGACCCCGTAAACGGCTCACCCTCAGCACTTACCGTGAGGCCTAGGGAGTCCTGGACCGCTCTGTCTTCCATTTGTTGTTCCACGTTGGAAGAAACAGTAGCGCAGCCCCTGCAAATCCATGTATCAGACACCGTACCCCTGCGCGAACTGCACATCACGCACTGCAGTCGAGTAGACATGAAGCACTAGACTGCAATCTAGTACATAAGAGGGGATCTGGGCTGACTGGGTTCAGAGGTGAAACAGGAAACTGATCTCTCAAGGAAAATAAGTTATCTTTCAAGTTAGCTTTCTTTTTTCTTTTTGAGAATAAATCACGAAAGCACTCCAAAAACGATCCCCCCAACAATCAAGGAGTCCTAGCTGGAACAGAGCTGAAATAAAAAAACAGCCCTCCTGCCACATGTCCGCTCGTGCCGCGAGATCTGAAGCTGCCGTCCTGCCGAAATGAAGAGAGAAAAAACAGGAAGGGACAGAAGGGCAGCGGTAATCCCGGCTCCTCTCCAAGCGTGCCCCCATTTTTTTTTTTTAAAGGCACAGTACACTGGAAATAAAAGAAAGCAAAGTAAGTTAGAGGGGAAAAAATAAATGCTGAAAACTAACTACAGTGTTTGCCTATTTAGCCCCTAAGTGAGCCCAGCTCTAGGCTCACACGTCCTCCTGCTGCATGGAGACGGGACACACTGGGGCTGATGGGATCTCCAGCAGCATACACCCAGTGAGGACAAGATTCTGATTGGAGAGTCCAACTAAAGGGGTCTGGCATTAAGAGTAAGAGTGTTCTAAATAAACAATTCCTTCCTTGCTATCCACGGTTTCTGACTGGGTTTGTTTCAAGATTCTGATTGGTCCAGGCTCCATGCTGCACTACCCAGAGGTGGAGGACTAAACTGGAGGACCGATCAGGAACTTATTGATTTTGCCAGTTGTCAGGATCTTTGTCTTCTTTATATTAAGGTGCAGACTCATTTTAAGACTATGTTCCTTGATCTTGAGAAGCAAATGTTTCAGATCATCTTCACTTTCAGCCAGTAATGCACCTTAACGCCCTTAGGGCACCTTGACTTAAGGTGTCCTAAGTTAAGGTGCCCTAAGGACATTAAGGTGCCTTAAGTTAAGGTGCCCTAAGGGCTGTAAGGTGCTTTAAGTTGACAAGCATGAACTGTAAAGCATAAAAACAGCTGTAACCCCAATGTTGTATAGAGAAACAAGGAAAGACAAGGAACATGTGATGGATGCAAGGAGAGGTGGGAGCTGATGGACCTGCCATATCTGTGTACAGCCTATGTGGCAGCCGGTAAAGCGACCAAACATGTTGGAAGCAGCTGTACTGATGCACAGGGTGATGCCAATGTAAAGTATTGCAATGATAGTGGGTGGCACAGGATGGGAATATGTGTCCCCCAGTGGAGGCAGAGGTGGCAGGATATTTGCAGCAATAGGAGGACAGAGGAGTAGTGATGCCATGCAGATTAGGTACAGGAGAGGCAAGCACGAAGAGCTGCAATGCAGAAAAGGGTACCAGTGCAGGACATGGGGTAGCAGCCTGCACAAGATTATTCTGTTGATGTTGTTGTATGTGAACCGCGCTGATACCAAATAGCGCGGTATATAAAAGATTGTAATAAATAAATAAATAAATAAATAAAATAAATAAATAAATAAGACCGTACACAGCTGACAGAGGCAGATAGATGGGCTGAAGGATGGCTGGCAATTGAGGTGAGGGTGTTATGGGCTGGAAGCACAGATCTGCAGAGAAGTGACTTTTACAGGCATGAAAATGATTTGAGTAGGACAGGCATAAAAAGAGAACATAGAGAAATTGAACCCATGACCCCTGCCTAGGGAGTCAATGTACTAACCAGTAGGCTACACCTCCACAGCTGGCTGCATTGCAATGGCTGATCACTGCACAAAATGTCTGCTGTGTGTGCCAGGATAGGGTAGCCCCATCAGTACCCATGATGCAATGCACATGCAGAACAGCAGTCTACAGCTGATCACCGAATGGAGAATACACCTCTCCAGCACCTCAGCTTGGTAAGAAGAACTGACAATGTGTGATACTGGCACAGAGCAGCTATAGACCATGCCTCTGCGCAGGTTCTGTGGTCATCCTGAGGGTGAGGATGAGTGCCCAGCACCAGGTCCACAGTACCTGTGTCGCTAGAAATGTGCTTTGCTGAAGATCCCCATTGCTACCAGTGTATGACAATTATTTCCTTTAATGGCCCTTCAAGAACCTCTCTGAGCTCTTTCAGTATCTGTGGAAGAAGGGGCACGAGCTGCAGTGGAAGCACCCAGAATTCCTCGAGTAGGTGCTGGGGAAAATGAGGCCGCAGCAGGAATGTGAGTTTATATACCTCTCATGTAGACACAGACACCAAACTCAGCAGAAAATTAATCTCTAGCTATCTTCTCATGAACTCTGCTATATCCCTGGTCTGCTTCTCTCTATGTCCTTTTCTTCCACTGCCAACTCCAGACTTCAGTCCTTTCACCTTGCTGCTCCTTATACCTAGAACAAACTGCCAGAGTCTGTACGTCAGGCTTCATCTCTCCCCCTTTTCAAATCCATGCTGAAGGCTCACCTCTGTGAGGCTGCTTTTGGATAATGATCCTTGTTTTCCTTGTGTCTCCTTATCTTTCCCTATTTGTATCCTTATTCTCAGCTATTGTATTGTCTGTCTTGATTAGATTGTAAGCTCTGATGAGCAGGGACTGTCTTTTATATGTGTCTGTACAGCGCTGCATACGCCTTGTAGCGCTCTATCAACGCTTAATAGTAGTAGTACAAAACCATCGGGCATGTCTTTATCCAGCGGCTATGCATGGCAACCTTGCCCAGAGGGGATGTGGTGAGGATCATGCTTGCAACCATGCTGTGCTGCACATAGCATGTCTTAGCAGATGCTGCCTGTCTTCCTTGACAGTATGCTAAAGAGGTGTAGTATGGATTTGTGATGAGGTACACGTAATCCATATGCTCACACTCTACATGTTCTGCCTGTATGATGTTCCTCCCCTCCACCCATCTCTAACCGGACTCTGTTCACACACACAGAAGAAGTAGTGGGCTAAAATATTTGTCACGGGCCCTCTTGGTGCACCTACCGGTGAGCTTTGGTATTGCACTAGGCCCCGGTGTAATTGGCCTTCCGGTAGTTGTAGCTGCTGCCAGATTACACCAAAACAGTTGTGGACAACGAGTGAAGGTAAATAGGGCTTTATTTCCCTTCCCAAATAGGATGTTCAATTATTTACAGCAACACAAACAAAAACCCTTCTTGGGTGAAACAGAAAGCAAAAATAAACACAAAAATAGCTTTCTTTCAGCAACCAAAAATATACTTTTAACATAGGCTTGTAGCCACAGTGAATAAGGCTTTGCTGTGCCTTGACAGGCTTCTTATTCCTTTTTATCTGAGAGATACTATATCATCTGCTACAGAAATGCTACAGTCCATTTGCACAATATCTTCATTTACTGGTAAATCATATTGCATGGGCTCCACATCAGGAATCAATCCCTCTGCACTCTCCCTCCGTGTGGGCTCAGCAAACAGCCTGTCCTGGCTGTGACGTCGTTCTCTCTGGCTAGCTGAGAACGGTTGGTAATTACCACAATCTCCCTGTCTGTGGTAATAGGAGCCTCCCCTTTGCTGACCTCTATACAACAGTTTGAGGAATTGCTCTGCCCCACTGGGTGTCTGCAATAGAGTAGACACCCAGGAAGGGGTAGATAACATGAGGAGGGATCTAGCTAAGCTTGAAGAATGGTCTAGAATTTGGCAGCTGGGATTTAATGTTAAAAAATGTAAGGTCATGCATTTGGGCTGCAGCAATCCAGGGGAGCAATACAGTATAGGAGGTGAAGTACTTCTGTCCACTAAAGAAGAGCGGGACCTAGGCGTGGTTGTGTCTGATGATCTTAAAGTAGCTAAACAGGTGGAAAAGGCAACAGCAAAAGCTAGAAGGATGCTTGGGTGCATACGGAGAGGAATGGCTAGCAGAAAAAAGGAGGTGATAATGCCTCTGTATAAGTCTTTGGTGCGACCTCATTTGGAGTATGGTGTGCAATTCTGGAGACCGCACCTTCAAAAGGATGTGAACAGGATGGAGTCGGTGCAGAGGGTTGCTACCAAAATGATTAATGGGCTTCATTATAAAGTATATGAGGACAGACTTAAGGATCTTAATATGTACACCTTAGAGGAAAGGCGGGATAGAGGTGATATGATTGAGATGTTTAAATACCTCCGTGGCATAAATGTTCAGGGAGAGAGCCTCTGTCAATTGAAAGCAAGTTCTGCTACGAGGGGACATGGGATGAGGGTGAAGGGAGATAGATTCAGGAGTGATATGCGGAAATATTTCTTTACGGAAAGAGTAGTGGATCCGTGGAATAGTCTCCCAGTGGAGGTGGTAGAGATGAGGACAGTAACTGAATTCAAGAAAGCATGGGACCAACACAGAGGATCTCTAAAGGCAAAAAGTGGACTGTTGTAGTTGTTATGGAAGGACAGACTAGATAGGCCATGTGGTCTTTTTCTGTCGTCATATTTCTATGTTTCTATGTTTCTATTAGGGGAAATTGGCCCTGCTATGAGCTCTGCTTTAGGCAGGAACTGATAACCAGCTGGGACTCCTGACGATAGCCTCTGAGAAACTCTAGGTCTCACGTACCTTGTAAAGGGTGTCCCTTTTCCAGGTAAAAAGCTTTTACTTTCCTTAGCTGTGTCACGCTGTCTGTCCCTTCCACTCAAGCACTCTTCAGACTCATACAGACGTCCATTCAGGCTTCCAATGAGGTATTCTGACACGCTCTCTCCACAGCTCCCCTCGTCCTGTAACAAGTTCCTTCTCTGGGTTTCTCTCCAGTTCCTGTCTCGGCTCCTTATCTTGCTCTGAGCCTGGCTCATGAACTGCTTCTGCTCGGGCTTGCTCCTGAACTCTGTTCCGGTCCTGGTCTGGAACTTGGTCTGAGTCCTGAACTCTGGCTTGGTCTCAGTCCTGAACTCTCGCTGGTTCTTTCTCTTGCTCTGCCTAACTGTTTGTGAGCTAGGTTTATTTAGGTAATTCCTAGCTGCACCACTCCCTAACTGATTAGAGTCAGGTGAAAATCCCCTGGCTTCCCTATTGGCTAAGGGTGTCTTCCAAGCTTGTGACCTCACCTGCTTACGTTGCCCCTGGCAACTTTCCAGCATGTGTTTTCTCAGAATGTCATTTTTTCCCTGAGCTGCACTATCTTCTGTCTCCATAGGGGTCACTAATGAGTCAGCCCTGTGACAGATTCCCCCCCTTAAAATATTACGTGTTGCCCCAGTCTCAGACGGACAGCACGTAATACGCGAAAGCGCGTCCGCATTGCCATGTGTTTCCCCTGCTCTATGCTGAACAGTGAAATTAAAAGCTTGTAGCACTAGGTGCCACCTTGTTAATCGCGCGTTATTATTTCGCATTAAGTGGAGCCATTTTAACGGGGCATGATCCGTTACAAGTAAAAATTTCCTACCCTTTAGATAAAAACGGAGCACCTCAATGGCCCATTTTATCGCCAACCATTCACGCTCTATCGTGGCGTAATTTTTCTCCGCCTTAGAGAGCTGCCTGCTGAGATACGCTACCGGATGCTCAACCCCTTCGAAAACTTGGGACAGCACTGCCCCTAATCCTGTGTCCGATGCATCCGTTTGGACAATAAACGGCAGATTAAAGTCTATCCCCCGCAGCACTGGGGTGCTACAGAGCTTCCCCTTCAAAGCCTCAAATGCTGTTTCTGCCTCTGGGGTCCACTGTACGTGGTTAGGCGCATTCTTTTTTAACATGGCCGTGAAGACCATGCTCTCCTCCGCGAATCGGGGTATAAAACGGCGATAGTAGCCGAGTAACCCCAGAAATCTTCGGACCTGTTTTTTCGTAGAAGGCCTAGGGAAATCCCTGACACTTTCTATCTTGTTTGCTAAGGGTTTAACTAGCCCTCTACCAATCATATGGCCTAGATATTTGGCCTCTTCTGTAGCAAACAGGCATTTTTCCGGGTTGAGGGTAAGGCCAGCCCTCCGTAGTGCTCTTAGCACCGCCTCCACCCTAGCCAGATGTTGCGCCCGGGACGTGCTATATATGACTACATCGTCCATATAAGCAAGGGCGTATTCGTGGTGGGGGCCACAAAACGTGGTCCACCAACCGCTGGCATGTGGCGGCTGCCCCATGTAACCCAAAGGGCATGCTTTTAAATTGAAACAGCCCAATCGGCGTGCTAAACGCTGTCTTGGGCTTAGATTCCCGTGTTAAGGGAATCTGCCAATAGCCCTTACTTAGGTCAAGGGTGGTCAGATACTTGGCCTGCCCTAGGCGATCCAAAAGATCGTCTATACGAGGCATTGGGTATGCATCGAACTGCGAAATTTCGTTAACTGGCCTAAAGTCGATGCAGAACCTTAAGGTCCCATTAGGTTTAGGCACTAGCACGATCGGACTGGACCACGGGCTACGTGATTCTTCAATGATGCCAGTGGCCAGCATTTCTTTTACCTGCTTAATCACTTCTTGTTTGCGAGACTCTGGCATCCTATAGGGCCGTTGCCGAATTACTCGCCCGGGGACTGTAATAATTTCATGTGCTACAAGGTGGGTCTCGCCCAGCCGAGTTGTCAGCACATCCTTAAATTTCCCTAACATCTGTAATAATTCTTTCTGCTGTTGGGGCGATAGCTCGGTCCCTATCCTTGGGGTAGGTTGCTTTTGCCAGTCCTCAATCTGTGGGCCCAGGTCCTCCTCGCTTCTTTCTTCCCCTAAGGCTGTTAGGTTTTTAACCTCCTTTTCGCCTGTGGAGCCAAATCCTCCCGCTCCCCGCTCTGTTGGTGGCAGTAAGGGCACTTCTTCCACTAAGGGGAACCCTACCCGCTCACAAATCAGTTGTGCAATACGGTCACCTGTATGTATTTTAAAGTCTTTATTCCCTAAGTTGAATAGCAAGACTTTTAGGGGACCTCGATAATCCGGGTCAATGACCCCTGCGCCCACATCTAGCGAATGTTTTAAAGCTAGCCCTGATCGGGGTGCGATGCGCCCATAGCATCCCTCTGGGATTTTCACCTGAATCCCAGTATCTATCAGAGCCTGTCCCCCTTTTCTAACAAGGGCGTCCTCTACACTAAAGAGATCATATCCCGCGGCTGCTGCGGTAGCCCTTGTTGGTCCCTTAGCCTGATTATTGATTTTACAAAATTGCAAAACGAATTTTGGCTTAGTAGGTGCTGTTGCTTTAACTGGGGGCTGCTTTGGGGAGTCTTTTTTACACGGCTTCCCAAATAGAGGACCAGGAATGCTAGCCGCTAAGGCCTCAGCTCCTACTTCTACCTCTTCATGCTGGTGGCGTGTAGGTGTAGGGGCTATTTCTTCCTGGAGACCTTTCTCCATTTTGTGACAGACGGGTGCCCAATCCCTCCCAAGGACAACAGCGTAGGGTAGCTTAGGTACTACTGCTATTAATATTTTCTGAGAGACCCCAAAACCCTTTATGTTAACTTCGTGCAGGGGATAAGGGGACGCCTCTCCGTGCACGCAGCGTATGCGTACCTGCCCTGCTACCTGATTCGGGGCCTCCGAAGACTGGTTCTCAATGGTTTCCCACATTCTTTGAGAAACCATACTTTGGTCAGCTCCCGTATCTAGTAACGCCATGGCCTCTATCCCTTCCACCTGAACTATGTGAAGAAATTCTTCTGGGATTGGACTGTCTTCCCCTGTTACTAAAACAGTTTTCACTTTACAATTCCTTTGGTAGTGTCCTACCTTTCCACACTTATAGCATGTTTTATCCCCATTTACTTTATCAACAGTGTCATCAGGCATATCATTTTTATACATCACAATCCTATTCCCCTTTCTCACTTTACCAGGATTTTCATTGCCATATATTTTTACTTCACTAGAGGCATCGGCTCTTTTGGCCTCATAATATACCTCGGCCATATTAGCTGCTTCTTCAGGATCCCGGCAATCCTGTAATGTGAGGAAGGTTCTCAACTCTGGTGATACAGAATACATAAATTGTTCCATTATGATGTCATTCATAAGGGAATCTATGGATCTCTCCGCAGGGTTGAGCCACTTATATGCAAGGCTTTTCAACCTTTGATATAAGGCTCTGGGAGTCTCCCTATTCTGTATTTTAGCTTCTCTGAATAGATGCTTATAATGCCTGGGTGTAAGGCCTAGCCTATCCTTTATGGCTCTTTTAATCTCCACGTAATCAGTGGCTAAAGCAGCCGGCATACCCTTAAATGCTGCCAGAGCTTCTCTCCGGTCAAGGTCATAGCAAAACGCATGGCCCACTGCTCTGATGGCCATTTGAGGGTCTCTGCAATCCTCTCAAATGATTCTATATAATCATCAATGTCATCGTATTGAGTGAGCTGTCTCACAGACAAATTTGCACAATTGTTCAATGGTACTTGCAGCATGGCTGGCAAGTTTGCTGCATTGTCCTGCGGCTTTTGGACAAGAACTGCTAACGCCTCCATCAAAGGTCGCTGCTGCTCCCTCATAGCGCCCAGGTATTGTCCTTGTATCCGCTGCATAAGCGCTGCTTGCCGGTCCCACTGCGCTTGCATCCATTGCTGCACACTCTGTGGATCCATCTCTCTGGAGCTGAACACCTGCAAAAACAAAAACAAGCACACCAAGTGCGGCACCACTTTTTGCCCACTTCCTGCCTAGGGATTAGCTCTCCCCTTTCTCACTTATCCTTCTACCTTTTCCACCCAGGTCACCGTTACCTGAGTTATGGGTAGAATCCAGCGTGTGAGAAAGTTCTTGGCTTTTTTTCTTTTCTTTTCTGGCCGACCTGCCAGCGAAATTCTCCCCCAGGTAGTGCTTCAGCAAGGTCACCTTGTTCCTCCCGCGATGATTTTCCTCTCTTCTTCTTCTTTTGTCTTCATAAGAAGTCACGTGGTATTCAAAAAATCCTAAAACACTACGCCATTATGTCACGGGCCCTCTTGGTGCACCTACCGGTGAGCTTTGGTATTGCACTAGGCCCCGGTGTAATTGGCCTTCCGGTAGTTGTAGCTGCTGCCAGATTACACCAAAACAGTTGTGGACAACGAGTGAAGGTAAATAGGGCTTTATTTCCCTTCCCAAATAGGATGTTCAATTATTTACAGCAACACAAACAAAAACCCTTCTTGGGTGAAACAGAAAGCAAAAATAAACACAAAAATAGCTTTCTTTCAGCAACCAAAAATATACTTTTAACATAGGCTTGTAGCCACAGTGAATAAGGCTTTGCTGTGCCTTGACAGGCTTCTTATTCCTTTTTATCTGAGAGATACTATATCATCTGCTACAGAAATGCTACAGTCCATTTGCACAATATCTTCATTTACTGGTAAATCATATTGCATGGGCTCCACATCAGGAATCAATCCCTCTGCACTCTCCCTCCGTGTGGGCTCAGCAAACAGCCTGTCCTGGCTGTGACGTCGTTCTCTCTGGCTAGCTGAGAACGGTTGGTAATTACCACAATCTCCCTGTCTGTGGTAATAGGAGCCTCCCCTTTGCTGACCTCTATGCAACAGTTTGAGGAATTGCTCTGCCCCACTATTAGGGGAAATTGGCCCTGCTATGAGCTCTGCTTTAGGCAGGAACTGATAACCAGCTGGGACTCCTGACGATAGCCTCTGAGAAACTCTAGGTCTCACGTACCTTGTAAAGGGTGTCCCTTTTCCAGGTAAAAAGCTTTTACTTTCCTTAGCTGTGTCACGCTGTCTGTCCCTTCCACTCAAGCACTCTTCAGACTCATACAGACATCCATTCAGGCTTCCAGTGAGGTATTCTGACACGCTCTCTCCACAGCTCCCCTCGTCCTGTAACAAGTTCCTTCTCTGGGTTTCTCTCCAGTTCCTGTCTCGGCTCCTTATCTTGCTCTGAGCCTGGCTCATGAACTGCTTCTGCTCGGGCTTGCTCCTGAGCTCTGTTCCGGTCCTGGTCTGGAACTTGGTCTGAGTCCTGAACTCTGGCTTGGTCTCAGTCCTGAACTCTCGCTGGTTCTTTCTCTTGCTCTGCCTAACTGTTTGTGAGCTAGGTTTATTTAGGTAATTCCTAGCTGCACCACTCCCTAACTGATTAGAGTCAGGTGAAAATCCCCTGGCTTCCCTATTGGCTAAGGGTGTCTTCCAAGCTTGTGACCTCACCTGCTTACGTTGCCCCTGGCAACTTTCCAGCATGTGTTTTCTCAGAACGTCATTTTTTCCCTGAGCTGCACTATCTTCTGTCTCCATAGGGGTCACTAATGAGTCAGCCCTGTGACATATTTCAGATCATTGCTAAAGTGCAGCTCTTTCCACTATCACCCTGTGAGCTATACAGATGCCACCTATGGACAGTGGGTTCATCCTCCTCTTCTCGGCATATGTGCAACCAGTGACAACCCAATAATAAGCACCACAATAAACATCTTTTAACTGTCTTGTCTGTGGCCAGGCAACGTATCACACTGTCATCATAGCAATAGGAAAGGTGGACAGATGCCATCATGTTCCTCACATGTAGCTCTTAGTATAGTCTGTATAGCTAAAGGGACTTGATATGCAGTATGTTCTGACCTCTGTGGGGTGGCTTTTACCACCTTGGCAATGTTGGCCTTTCTTCTTTCTCTGCTCTGTTGCATTGTTCCCCTCCCCCCATTGTTGGAGCAGAGGGCTTTCTGCGAGCACACCCTGCTATGCAGCCTCCCCCGCAGCTAGCCATGTACAGGCAGCCTTACAGTCTTTAGCTGCCAGGACAGGTGGCACACCATGCAGGGATTGCTGTTTTACAAGCCCTAACAGGTTCTATTGGATAAGCAGGACCCGTCAGATTGGGCCCAGATCTTACTCCTCATTATCTCTGCTCCCTTATGGCTGTGTAGATTTGGATTGAATGTGCACTGATGATATCGATCACATACATCGGCACCACACCCATAATCACAACAAAATACTGTGATTTCTGTGGATGTTGCTGATACTTGGGTTTGCCCCCATCCTCACTGGATATTTCTTGACCTACTGGTCACCACTGGATCCCTATCAAATGCTCATAATGGCTGGCCAGATAAAATATACAAGTATAACATAATCAGTTTGACAGGTTGTAAAAGATTTTGCCACAATAATTTTTGACGTCTGAGGATCAATCCAACTTGTTCCAACTATAGTGGTGATTGAGATCTCACAATTATTACAGGAAAAATGTCCATCTTGGGACACTAAAGATGCCTGATTGCAGAAGGAAATAAATATGTAATAATATCTGTTTCTTGTTTTTCTCAATGTCAATAAACGCTCTCATGGAGAAAATCTGGCTCGTAGACATGCTTTTTAAATCACCATTCTGGGACATCCCCCCCCTGTTAAAAACAGGATAATAAATCCAATATAAATCTTCAGATTGAAATAATTTGTTGCAATTTTGCAGTCATGTACATTTATTTATTTATTTGATTTTATATACCGCACTATTTTGAAATCAGTGTGGCTTACATAGAACAAGAATAAACATTTTACATTGAACAGTTATCACAGAACAATACAAGAAACATCTAACATTGCACAATAAACATATTACATTGATCATGGGTGTCAACTTGGGTAGTAACAGGGAGAACTAAATTACAAGCTGATGTGTGGTCAGTAAGCAGTTGGGGTGGTCAGAGCTCGGGCTAGCAGGCAAAGTCTCTAGCGTAGCTATGGTATATGTCATAGTATAGCTTGACAGCTTTCTCAGCTGGCTGAATTCTCGAGATGTTAACATAAAGTTTAGCAGTGAGTTTCACAGAAGTCAGATCACATATCTTGATGTACAAATCACACGAGAAACAAATGGATGGGGAACATCGATCTATCGCAAATCAATCGATAGAAATACTTTTCTGCATCATGACAGCGCTCATCCGCCTCGCCTAAAGGATAGTTTGCCTTTATCTCAGTTTCTGAGATATCGCCGAAATTGTTCGGACACACAAAAATTCAAACAGCAGTCAAAACAACTTAAGCCAAATTTTTTCGATAGAGGTTATTCCAGCAAAACAGTGCAACATGCCTATCGACGAGCGTTATATAACAACCGAGACTTGATGTTGACTCCAAAGCCCTCGACAGATATTATTGATAAGGAGGGTCCTATTAATTTTATCACCCATTACTCTCCAGCGAGCTTCCGAGTGCAGAAGATTGTTAGAAAATATTACCCTCTATTAGATACAATACCAGGTCTGCAAGGAAAATCCATACGCTGCGTTTGGAAGCGCAGCCGTAACCTCAAAGAGCTCTTGAGTCCCACTAAATTGCGTTCTGAGACCCCAGCTAGTTCTAACATTTCTCTGACGGGCCACAAGAAATGTGGACAGTGTGGTATTTGTGCCATTACTGTTGAGTGCTCAACTTTTTCTCACGGAGGCATTACTTATGCATTGAAACAAGCCACCACTTGTGAATCTACTTATGTAGTTTACGCAATAGAGTGCCCCTGTGGCCTTTTATATATTGGCAAAACAATTTGTTCCTTCAAAATCAGGATGAAGGAACATGAGAGTCGCCTTCGATGCATTCGAAAGGAAGCGCCTTTGGTAGAGCACTGCTCAGTTAATGGCCACACGTTCGTTCAACTTCGTTGTTGGATCATCGAGCAAGTATTACATGGTGGGTTGGGGAAACCACAAGATAAATTCTTACTTTACCGGCAGCAATGGTGGATTTATACTTTGGACACTGTCCAGCCCAAAGGACTGAATCTAAACATTGAATGGGCTGCTTGTTTGTAATGAGTTTCTTATGCAACACCTGGTATATTTTGTTCCCTTTAAAAATGGCCACTTTACCATTCAGACGCATGCGCAGCGTCTTTGAGTTCACAGATGAACGATGGAACGACAGATGATTTAAGATCAGGAGCTGTGCAATCCTTAGGTTTGAACATAGCATTTATGAATAGCATACGGTGATATTTTATTTATTATTTATTATTTACATTTCTTATATACCACACTATTCGACATCAGCGCGGTTTACATCAAACAAAACATTTCAGTACACAAAAATGTCTGAGTTACATTAAACAGGGTTAACAACTTGGATAACAGGGTAATTTTGAATCTCAGGTAATTAAACTTTGATTGCAATGTAAACTATTTACATCTTTAAATTAGGGCACAGTTGAGACGTAATGGTCAGCTGAGCCTTGATCTTACTACTTATTAGATAGCCTGTTTTTCATTTTTCATTTTGCTCTGATGGTATCATTCAGTTAAACTTGATGTCATTTTTTATTCATTTTTCAGAAACTTTGTTGAAGATCGGGTCCCTTGAGAAACCCTAAATGGCGAAACGCATGGGTGCCTTGTAAGATAGGCGTTGGGGCACAGCCTTTCTTTCAACAATAAAAGAAAAAGGCTATTATTAGGCAACAAAACTCTTAAAAAAATTTTTTTTGGAAATGAAGACCACGACCAGATACGTCATCACAAAAGCTAAGTGATTTTTCTGTTAACACAGAGCACTGTTTTGATGTATTCTATAAACAGTTGTCAGTTGTTAGGTTCTTCACCAGTCATAAGCCATTGATGTTTAAAACCCTGCACGCGTCCGAGACATTTTACTTTAGTCTTGGTCTTGCAGTGCTGATAGGGGATTTTCTGAGGCTTATGTAAGACACAAAAAGAAACTGAACAGTGATACGAAGGTGAACTGTTGAATGAGGTACTTTCTTCACTTGTAATAGTATAGCTTGAGCAAATGAGTCTTTAATGCTTTCCTGAACGTTGGCAGGTCGAAGATGGATCAGATCAGGGTAGGGAGGGTGTTCCAAAGAGCTGGTGCATATAATGATAAAGCTCGGTTCTTAGCAGCTTGGGAACTTTTTATTATTGTTGAAGGGGTGGTGGGTGTGTTTGTCATTGTCCATTGTATGATTTTCGCAAGGGAGGCTGTGGAGAGGTTATGCAATGTTTTAAATGACATCAATAAAGCTTTGTAATTACCTTAGGTTGGGTGTAACATGTTCAAATCTGGAGGCTCCATACAGTGTTTGGGCCACAGTGTTCAAGGCCTTTTGCAGAGGATGAAGTGCGTAGCCTGGCAAGCTGTGGAGAATGATATTCACATAGTCAAAGTGTGGAAAGATAAGTGCCTGGAATACGGTGCAGAAGTTGGCAGCCTCCAACAGTGGACGGTCCTTATTTTGTGTATACTGCCTTGGTGACATTATTCATGTGTATTTCTATACTCAGTCGTTGATCCAGGGTGACTCCTAGGTAACGCACTTCTTGCCTCATCATCAGTTCTGCATCTTTTTCCCGTAGAGAAGATGGTGGGATGAAGGTGGGTCTTTTGTGATAAACAGCACTTCAGGCTTCTTGCAGTTCACTCTCAGTTTGTGTGTACAGAGCCAGTCTGACACTGCATTAAAGCATTTAACCCCTTCCACTTGGATACATTTCCTATGTCACTCTATACCAGATCGGAATAAATTTTAACAAGAGACTGGCCATATTATAACCAATGTGACATAGACATTCTACAGTAACCAGTCATGGATCGAGGAGGATATGATCAGTCTTATTATGTTGTAGGCATAACATGGCAGGATGGGTGGACTGACTACCTCATCGGCCAGATTTCTGAATGATCGGTTCAATGAACGAGCCACAAACTAGCATGTTATTCGTATCTCCAACAGGGTGGGACAGATGATTGGAATGGAAAATTAAAATATCCAGTGGGGGGAGGGGGAAGAAAAGGGTTAAAGGCTGGCTTCGTATTAGTAAATTTTTGAGATTATGAAGAATATGCTCGTCTTTACCAAAGTTAAAATAAAATTGGAGGAATCCAGCTTGGAGAGAAATAATTTGTTTAATATCCCAGATGCAGAATGATTTTTGATTGTTTGAAGCAATAATGTGATTAGAAGATATAGGGCCACTGGTGAGGTGTGCTGATCGGCACAGCGTTTTGTATGGGGAAGAAGCGGAAGACCAGAGGGGCTAAACAGCCTTCTACTGCCCCTCAGGTCTCTACTCCATTACCTGCTGCTGTCGTTGGTCCTTTGGACTCTTTCTTTTTCTCCGCGCCGAGACAGTCGAGTGGAGGGGAGCTTAGCTTGGCTTTGCAGTTGCTGGAGGTGGAATCCTCATCTTCTGCGACGGGCGGTGATCTTTGTTCCCCGGGCTCAGTTCGGGCTTCGAAAGTCCCTCGCCAGGACATCAGCGGCTTGACGGACCAGGTGGAGGGTGTTGAGTCATCGGAGTCCCCCCAAAAGGCAGCGCCTGACCTCGGAGCAAGGTTTGGACGCTGCTGTCTCCCTGGATCGACATCAGAGGGCAGATGTCGGAGCTGTGATGGCAGAGGGAGGTGACGGTCCTGTAATTAGATTGTCTGCATCATCTCCGTTGCCAGGCGGATTATCGTTACCTGGCGTGGTGGAGTCTCTCCCAGCAGCGTCTTTGGAAGCCCCGGAGGTGGTAACGCTGGAAACTAGATTTGCTGCTATTATGCAGCTACGGGAAGAGGTGGCACTGCGGATGACTAATCTGGCGTACCAGGTTGCTGGCAATGAAGTACTTATCCAGGAAAATGTGGTAAAAATTTCCAATTCATAGGCGGTTGTTTCAGATGGCCAAACTAAAACTTTGACTCTTGAGAAGGAGGTGGAATGCCTTAAGAAGAGTGTTTTACCTATGAGAGTCAAGTTAGAGATGTTGGAAAACACTTCTAGAGCTGTGAATCTTCGTGTGGTTAACTTTCCTAGGGTACCACTGATTTCTGCGAGGGATATGTTGCGGACTTATCTGCTCAAGAATTTGGGTATTCCTCCGAATCCCACCCTCCTATTGCTAAAATGTATTATTTGCCATCTGGGAAAAAAGATGTGGGTTCGGGAGTGGTTAGAGGAATTGAAAATGTTGATGTTCTAAATATAACAGCAATGTTGGAATCATCGCAGGAGGAGCAAGTGGTGCCCTCTACTTTACTGGTTACGTTGGCATTGCTTTCTGATAAAGAATGGCTTATGAAGTTGTTCTTTAAGAAGCGGCAAATGTTATTTAAGGGGTTGACTGTTCGAATGTTTCCTGATCTCTCCAGGGAGACCCAGAAGAGGCGCCGGGATTTTCTCCTTTTGCGTCCTGGAGTTCAGAAGTTGGGAGGGCTCTTTTTTCTAAAGTTTCCATGTAAGTGTCTGATCAAGTATCAGTCTGATTCCTTTATTTTTTACGAGCCTTCCCAATTGCTGGATTTCATAAATGCCCGTCTCTCTGCGGAGGTGGATACTCCCCCTTCTGCCGCCATCTGAGTATAATGTATCGACTGTTTAGCACACCTTTAATTGCCTTTCAGATTTTGTGGTACTTGTTATTTTCCTTCTTATTGTATCCTTCCCTTTTCGGGGGCTAGAGTGGGGTGGGTATCTTTATTTTTTTTACCGCATGTTTTAGTGGTGGGTCTTCGGTCCTGGGTGATTGTTTTCTTTACCCTTCTCAATTTCTGTTTCAAGATGTACTCTTGATATGTATGTAGAAATCGATAAATGTTAAATTAAAAAAAAAACAGAAGATATAGGGTCTATTCCCCACCAAGCCTCCCTGTACAAACAAGGAGCTTTACGGGGAGATTAGACGGGGGTGGGAAAGAGGTGGTGTGGAGGCGGAGTTAGGGCAGGCAGTGGGAGGTCTGCGGCCCTGGACATAACAAGGCCGATTCTGATGTCGGCCCTGTAATCCCAGGGCTAGCAGAGTAGACGGGAAACTTATTCCACCTCTGAGATGGAATAAATTCCCCTAGATGGGGGGTCAGCAGGCCTGGGGCACGTCAACGGGTGTAGGGGGCACAGGAGATTTCCCATAACCCGACCCTGACCTTGGGAGGTCAGATCAGGGGTTGGGCTGCGGGTGGCAACTAGGCATTGCGACTCCTGAATGGAGACGTGATGCCATGGCGCCGCAGCTCCATTCAGGAGCCCGAGTTAGCCAGGCAGCAGCCTGTACATGCAGGCTGACCAGGATCGGGTCCTGGCCTGCACGTAGAGGCTTAGATGCAATTCTGATCCTGCGGGATCAGAATTGCATCTTCCACTGTGCATCCGGTTCTGACCGGACGCACAATGGCCCGGGGCGTACAGATTGGAATAGGCCTCTACATGAATATAGTTTTGACTTTGAGAGAAGATAATATGAACTGAGTGTGGATTCTGGTACATAAAATGCCACAGAAACTATTTAAAAGGATAATAAAGAGAAGAAAGAGGAGTCATTAAAAGATGAATAAAGAGAAGAAATAAAGGTTTTATGGCTAAAATAAAAGGACCAGGAGGTTATTTATTTATATATCTGTGCTTATATACAACTTTTCACCGGGTCAAAGCAGTTTACAGATATATGCTAACAGACACTATTTATTCCCTTGTCCACGAAGGGCTCACAATCTAAGTGTACCTGAGGCAATGGAGGGTTAAGTGGCTTGCCCAAGGCTACAAGGAGTGGCCATGGGACTAGAGACCCCAGTCCCTCCGGCCTGAGGTTACAGGTTATAGACTAGTTCCTCCGGCCTGAGGTTACATGTTATAGATTAGTTCTCTGATATCTAGTTCTATAATTGCAGGGTCTGACAAAAAAATGTTCAAGATGGTAGTTGCACAGAATCTATTTCAAGGTCCTTATACTATTCAAAGCAATTCCAAAGCAGAAAAAAAAGCTGCAACTGATCAAGGCAAGAGAAGACGGAGATGCTTCTTCTGGGTTAGTAACACTGGAACCTCTTATGTTCAAGGTCGGTGAACGTTTTTAGTGCTGGGAACCCGACCTCACAGGTTCCTCCTAAAGCACATCCTTTAGCAGCTACTTCTTTAAATGGAAGACTTGCACACAGAGGGAAATCACAGGTTATTTTCAGTGCTGTTCTGTGCTCTACTATGTGCACGGAGGACAATTTTCAAAGGAATTTACCTGGGTAAATATAATTTGGGTAAAATTGGTTTGGTGAAAGTTGACCTCATCAACTCGCTAAAAGTACAGTGTGGGTTCTATAATGCCCACATAGGTCAGAGGAATGAAACAGGACACATGCATTTCATAATGAAATGTGCACACACTACTTGCTCCATAGCCCCACTCATCTGCAGTCTGCACTTAACAAAACTTACAAATATGTGCAGAATAGTTTAGCATGTTTACATTGTTGGCAATTTTCAAAGGGAAACTACCAGCTTCTCTTGAAAAATTCTCTACAGCTTATACAGGCTGCAAGTGCACATTCATACTGAATGTTCCAGGGGCTATTCAATATTATCCCCAGAGTGTAGACATTTCCTTACGGTCGTCTTTCAGGTATCTTTTTTAAATGGATTGTACACTTGTCTATCCATTCACCCATCCATTCATTTAATCATATGAGAACCATGTGTTCATTGAGCTGGTCATTCAGAAATTTGGCTAATGAGATAGTCTGCCCACCCATCCAATATTCACCCATCCAGTCATGCGATGCCTACAACAAAAAGAGATTGATCACATTGTCCTCGATCCAAGAATAGCCAAGAGCGCCTATTCTAGCTCCTTATAGACCATCAGTGCTGCATTCTTTCCTAGGCTTGCAGGATCTCTGCTTCTACACATTTAATAAGAAGGATATTCAATTTAATAATAAGAAGGGTATTTAATTGAAGGATTTGTTTGATGTCTGTGGAGGCAGATGATGTGATCTGTCCTCTGTAAACTTGTCATCCTTGCAATGAGATAGTCAATTGTGTGTTAGTGGGAAAGTAAGAGAGGTGAAGACCAAGTTTAGATTGGTCATGGAGAACAGCATTGAGATGTCCAGTCAGGAAATGTACCGTTCCACTGGAATTTTACAAAGGCTCTGCCAAACGCGGTAACCTTTTGTAAAATACGCATAAGGATGTGTGGAAAGGATGTGGACTTACAGCAACGCACATCTGTAGAAGCCACTAGAGAAATCTAAATGTGGGAAAACTGAGCAACACAACCCCGGAAACTTCCACCTGGAAATGCAGCTTCCATTGTAGTTGGGCCATTTTACAGTCATGTATGTAGAAGTGCTGCAATTTCAGCACTGAGGCCACAATTTTTATCTTTTTTCAGTTTGGAGGAAGAAATAAACAATGGGGAATTGAGGACAATTAGTCCCATAGTCCCTTGCCGAAACAAGCACTTTTTGAAAATCTGTGTGCCTTGGAACAGGTGTAAATCCTGCTGTAGATAGTTTAGGCCATAAATGTGGATTCCCTTTATAAAATGGGAAATACACTTGAAGATTTCTGGCCCACCCAGGCTGCACTCAAACCAAACTCCCTTGCAATGTCTATGTGTCATGGATCTCCACTTGTAATTGTGCCTTTCTGAAACTATCGTTTACATGTGTATAATATCTACATGTGCATAATATCCCTAGGTTTTAACACCCTGAAAGGAACACAAGGGGGTATGTTTACTAAACGGCATTAATGTAGCATCTGCGACATTAACATGCGTTAACGTCGCTCTGGCAATGTCAACGCATTCTAATGTTACAGTAACGCCTGTTAATAACGCTGCCTTTAAGGTGCGTTAATGGAACCTGCAGCTTAAGGTGCACTATGGGCGGAGAGTAGGCAGAGAGTAGGGGTCAATGGGCAGGGAGTGGGTGGGAACAAACCCCTGCTACACTAATGCTGCCATTGAACACCAGGAACATTAACGGTAGTGAAAACCTGTTGGTAAAGGTGCAGTTTGAGGAGAGAGAGCCTATTTAAAGGTCTGCAATGTGCTGCACAGATAGGTGAACCCAAGAAAGTGATAGTAGTGCTCTATTTGCAGCAACAGCATAGTGCCCAGGTATGAAAGGGCACTATGTTGATGGTGCAAATGGGGCAAAGGAGGGTGCATGTGGAACATGCAGTGGGGACTGCAGGGGCACAGGGCGGACCAAGTAGATGCCTAAGTGGCACATATGAATAGAACAGTAAATATGCAAGACTGTGTCTGACCAAGGTTCATCATACCCAGTATCCTGTGTCCAACAGTGTCCAAACTAGGGCACAGGTACCCCAAAAGGCACACATGACCCACAATCCTTGTAATGGGGCATGCAGTGCAAATCTGGGGTCCTCACTAACAATGGTTTAGGGACCTTCCCCAGGAATCTGGCCAAACATATTTTAAACCCAACTACACTAGCAGCCTTTACTACATCCTCTGGTAATGAAATGCAGGGGTCAATCACGCGTTGACTGAAAAACTATTTTCACCCAGTAGTCCGAAATGTAGCCGTAGTGCTTATCCCCCCAGTCTACCCATACTCTGATGGCAGAAACAAGCAACATTCCAGTCCAGGCAATATGTTCTAGACCTCTTACCTAACTCCCCCCAGGTTGTAGAGACAGAACAGTGGCAGGCAGTGATGGGGGGAATGTGTGGCCATCCATGTATGCCTCCCTCCCCTGACCCTGCACCTTAGGCACCTGCCTACCCGCATGTTGGCTGGCCTTTGACTGCACACCACCATCAATGACAACACATGGGCATGTCAGCATGGCGAGGGGAGGGGTTGTTGGAGGAGGGGGCAGAGGAACCCGCCTACAGCAGACCACGGTTATGCCCTATTCCAGTGCGTGGTGTGCAGTGCAACAGGCAAGTCTGTCTGATGGGAAGCAAGATAGCCTCAGGGACCAATGTGCCTATGTGGCGGCACTGTGGTGCACTACACGCAGTGGGTGTGTATCAGTGCAGAGGGTCATAGGTTTGGGTCCTGGCTGTGCATCCTACAGTTCAGATACAACACCAACATGTGTAACCCCCAATGAATCAGCCAACATGGTTACAAACACCCACATAGACAGACTCCACTACCATCAGCTGGATGTAGTGTCAGGCTGATGGGACCAGCACACTGAGCAGCAGTTAACACCAGAGCACTGCTCTTGAACAATGAACACACTTTAAGAAAGCCTGAGAATGGGACCAGGGTGGCAGGCAGGAATGCCCCCATCCCTATTTTTGCACAGTGTGTGTGTTTGCATGTCTATCGATTGATATGTGGCTTTCTACCCCTCACTGAGCCTCACAATGCCTACACTGTTTTCAGTGAGCCTGCAAATGTGCATGATAAGGAGCAAAGTATTGTGGGTATGGCCTGAACAGGGTAGATTGGCAAGGATGTGTTTGCAGCACGGCTGGGACATCGTAGTGCCCGACTACCACCTGCATGGACAGGGTGGCCACAGCATGTCATGCTGGGAGGACACTCTCACTCTGACCGAGCAGTGACCATGGCATGGATATGTATCCACATAGTGCTTGACAGTGTCTGTCTCCAGTGATATGGGTGGGTATGTGTCCTGGCCTGGGGGAACAATCACTGAACCAACTGCTGGGTGTCTATGCTTTATATCCCAAGCCTGGATGCACATGATTCTTCTGAATTTGATGTTAAGTCCATCTTCTTCTCCTTCTAGGACCACACATGTCTTGTATTCGGTGCAATAATTGTGGTGACTTCATTCTGAGACGAATCATCTGGAACCTAAGAGCTTGCTCTATATGCCTCAAGTTATCAGCCATACATAAAGAATTCACTCTATTAAGGGAAGAAGTAGCTGCAATGAAACACACCTCTTCTAGGATACAAACCAAACTAAGTCCTCTGCTACTCCCACAGAGAATCAAACATCCCAGGAACAAATGGATCACAGTGGGCTCTGGTAGACTGCGTCCTGTAATGCAGAAACACCCTGTACATCATGAGATATCACTGCGTAATGCCTTCTCTGCTTCGGTTAATGAGGATGCCCAATCCATGGAAGCTGAAGGACCCTTAAATGAGACAGTCAATGCCCAATCTCCTGATAAAGCACCAAATATGAAGAAAAACTCAAGGAACAGAAAACTACTACTACTTGGTGATTCCATCATCAGAGGCACCAACTTGGGAACACAGTTCAAAGGAGAGAAGTTAGTCAAATGCCTCCCAGGCTCCTCAGCCAGCAGGAATACAAACCAAATTATTGATGTACTTAGCGCTGAAAGTGAGCACTCCAAAACTGATGTTGTCATCCACTTGGGTACAAATGGCCTGACTAGAAACAGTGCCACTACAGTTCAAAGGGACTTTCAAACTCTGGGAGAGAAACTGAAGCTCATTATTAACACTGTAGCATTCTCAGAAGTTCTACCTGTTCTTGGTAAGGGGGCAGAAAGGCTAAATCGCATAAACAGCTTTAACGCATGGCTCCAGACCTGGTGCAAAGAGGAAGGATTCAGATTTATAGGCGACTGGGGAAACAGATGGACCAACAAGAGACTATACTGTACTGATGGACTACATCTCTCTGTCACAGGGAAAAGAATCCTAAATGAAAAATTCAGGCAGTATGTGGATATGCATTTAAACTAGAAAAAGGGAGTGACAGATGGGGAAGGTCAAGTTCTGGACGTCACTTCCTGCAAAAGCAGAATAACATCAGAAACAGCCACACTTTTAAACCACACATCAAAAACAAGTGGGAAGAAGTGGGCAGAACAAAATCAATGCAAAATACATGCAAGCCAGTTAAATGCTGGAAAGCAATGAGCACAAATGCTTGAAGCTTAGCCAACAAAGTTCCAGCTCTGGAATCCTTAATGATGGAAATGGACTTGGACATTGTGGCCATTACAGAAACATGGTTTAATGAACCGCATGATTGGGATATAGCCATAGCTGGCTATAATCTATTCAGAAGAGACAGAGAAAATGGAAAAGGAGGAGGAGTAGCCTTGTTATGTCAAAAGCAATATTAAAGTTATTGAAATGCAGTACTAGATAATTACTGCCACACACAAAATTCACTGCCCCACAACTCAACATGGCCATATCCATCCTAACCCTAACCAGTTTGTACCTCCTCAGCAATGCACGCTTAGCTCCCTCACTTCGGCCTCCAACTACAACCCTATTCCAATCCTACAAGGCCGAGGAAGGAGATATCACGGCAGCACACGCTGTAAACCATCAGAATTCTATCAAGACTCTCACCCACACATAATCCACATACCACTCCAACACTCTGCAAAATCCAAAGTGGCGCAGCCCCAAAGCCCACGAAACCTGAAATGTGCCCTCAGAAATGCATGATCAGTCTGCAGGAAATAGCCAGCCATCATCGACCTTATAACACACCTTGAGCTAGATATCCTAGTGGTCACTGAATCATGGCTCACCAACGCAGATTCAGTCTTTATCAACCAACTCACCCCCCCCCAACTTTTCAATCCACATTTGCCACAGACCTAACCGCAGAGAAGGTGAGGTGGCACATTCATCCTATCAAAAACAGAGCTCCAATATCAACTGATCAACTCCAGCAGCACAACACACCTTGATACAATCACCATAACCAACAGCCACAGCACCATCAACCTAATCTACCGATCCCCATCCTCCTCCCCTGAGGACCTTGCAACCATAATTGACCTTGCCTGTAACCCCAAGAACACTCACAGGCCAAACTGGATATTGGGAGACTTTAACCTACCAGCTCTTCAAAATACCCACTCCAAAGCCTTCCTTAAAGCACTCAACGGACTTGGTTACGAACAGATAGTTGAGATACCCACCCACCGGAAAGGAAATAAACTAGACCTCATATTCATCCCACAACCAGACATAAGTCCAAACTACAACTTTGACCTAGATATCACCCCAGTCCCATGGTCTGACCACAACCTAATCAAATTCCAGATACCCATGCATCAGGATAGCAACCTGCCTAGGAAAGTAGCCAAAAACTCATCTGCACCCACAGGACATTTCAGACCATTTGACAAAGAGGCGATCCTCAATGAAGTCCTTCCAAACCTCAAGCTAGATTTGCCTAACCTGGATGAAATGATGGTCACATGGAGTAACAGCCTGAAATCCATTGCATGCCTACCTGCCTCAAACAAGGCACCTGCCCCAGACAAGACACCAAGAGGTAGGAAATCTGCACGATGGTACTCCACGGAGCTACGTGCCTCACTACTTCTCCTTAGGAAACTAGAAAGAAGATGGTGGTGCTCCCGGTCCCTAACTGACCAGGCAGCCTACACCGCCCACCTGAACGCACACCGAGACTCTATTTCAGTGAAAATGAAAGAATACCACTCTGAACTCCTGTACCGCTCACTAAACAAACCTCACGACCTCTTCAACTTAGTGAAGACCCTGACGAAAGAACCTTCGCCCACCCAAACCACAATATTACACTTGCAGGAATATGCAGACTACATACTAGCCAAATCCAGCAACATCAATGTAGCCACGAAATCCACTCCTAGTCACAACCCATACCAACCACTGCCGCCCAACTTGCTTACAACACCACCAGCCAGAGGCATTGAGGACATCATTGCAACCATCAACTCCACCACTGCTCCAAACGACCCCTGTCCAGCATATTGGATAAGATCGTTGCGCAATGAACTCAGTCCGACTCTAGCCAAGATCATGGAGCAGTCCTTCTCCACAGGAACATTCCCAGTATGCCTCAAAGATACGTCAATCTGGCCCCTTCTGAAGAACAACAAGCTGAACCCCCAGAAGGTAGAATCCTATCAACCAATTTCAAGCATCCCACTTCTAGCCAAGATTATTGAGAAGGTCATCCAACGGCAAATCCATGAACACATCGACTCCACTGCCCCCCTCGATCCATGCCAACATGGCTTCAGGGAATCACATGACATCGAAACGCTTCTTGCCACGTTTCTCAACACATTAATCACAGGGATTAACAACAAGAGACGAGGATATGCCCTGATCTTCTTGGACATCTCCGTGGCTTTCGACTCCATCAACCACGAGCAGCTCCTGATACATCTCCAAGCAAAGGGAATCTAGGGCTCTGCCTGGAGTTGGTGCAAATCATACCTAACAGATAGATGGTAGCAGGTACAAACAGGCTGTATGACCTCTGAGCCTTTTCAACAAAAACATGGAGTTCCCCAGGGTTCCTCGCTATCTGCCCTATTATTCAATATATATATGCAGCCCATATGTGCAATCATCTACTCCTTCAACATCTCCTGCCTGATTTATGCAAATGATGTTCTATTCTTTACCCCATTCACTATTGACCAACCAGACTTCTCTTCACTAGTAAAATGCTTTGACGCTGTCACTGACTGGCTCCACTCATAGAGTCTCAAGATAAACTTCAGCAAGACAGAAGTGTTGTTCATCACGAGAAACCAAACCTTTCCCCCACTGGCAACATTAAAGACGAGAGACGCCGAGCTCCCGAGTCGATCCACCATCCACTACCTAGGAGTCACGCTGGACCAGCACCTCGACTTGAAAGTGCACATAAGCAACACCGCCAAGAAAATCTACCATAAGATGAGGACAATTCGATATCTTCGACCCTTGCTGCAACCAGACAACTTCTGAACAGTTTTCCAGGCACTAGTAACCCCCCACTTTGACTACGCCAATGTGATCCTTCATGGACTCCCTAAGAATACACTAAACCCACTACAGTTAACAATGAATGCTGCTGCCCGCTTCCTACACGGGGCCTCTAGAAGGGACCACATTACTCCAATCCTAAAAGATCTGCACTGGCTACCAATCTACTGCTGGCTCACCTACAAAGCAGTACTGTTAACATTCAAGGCCATCAACAAAACAACCTCTAGCTCCTTGACGAACCTTATCCACCCCACACCTGCAACCAGAGCAAGAAGTTCCTTTGCCACCAGCACACTAATAACCCCCAGCGAAGTAACAAAATGCACTCAGGCAACAAAAAACAGAGCCTTCATGTTCTACACACCTACCTGCTGGAATGAGCTCCCAGTGACCATCCGCGCAATCACTGACCTTGCCCAATTCAGAAAGGCACTAAAGCACCACCTTTTTCTCCTACACTACGCCCAGGCCAACAACACGTCCTCACCTGACACAACCCTACAACCTAACCATAAAAAAACAGACAACCCAGTAAATAAATTACATCCCTGTACATAGCTCTCAGGGCAAGCCATCTCGCTACAACTGCATAGCGACTTCCTGCCTAGACTGTATATAGTCTGTATATAGTTACCCCTTTTCTAAATCCAAGTTGTATTACCCGTTTGATGTACGTGCAGAGCAGGCTCTTCCTACTCTGTACAAAATGTTATCTGTAAACCACACTGATTTTAAAGAGCGCGGTATATAAAAGCATGAAATAAATTAAATAAATAAATAAAAGAAGAAGCGCTCTGGATTGTGTTGGAAAGAGGAGATGGCACTGTCATCCATACTGCTGTATTTTACAGACTTCCAACTCAAATCGAAAAGAAAGATAACGAATTGATTATATTTCCAAGATAGCCACAAAAGGGGAAGCGATCATATTGGGTGACTTTAATCTACCCAATGTGGATTGGATTACTCCTTCTGCAAATCTGGAAAGAAGCAAAAAGATTGTGGATGCTCTCCAAGATGCGTTACTTAGACAAATGGTGATGGAACCAACCAGGGAAAGCTCAGCTCAATGCTGGATTTAGTGCTCACCAATGGTGATAGCGTGTCGAATGTCTGGGTGGGTACCCCTGTGAGCAACAGCGATCATCACACAGTGTGGTTTGAGATAAAAGCCAAGGTGCAGTCCAATCATAGCAAGCTCAAAGTCCTAAACTTCAAAAACACTGACTTCAGTAAAATGGCCGAGTACCTAAAGGAGGAGCTGACAGGGTAGAAGGGGATAAGGGAAGTGGAATTGCAATGGGCTAAACTAAAGGTGGAAATAAAAGGGGCAACAGATAAATATGTAAGAAAAGTAAATGAAAAACAAGAGGAGAAGGAAACCTATTTGGTTTTCCAAAGAAGTGGCTGCTCAAATAAAGGCAAAAAACACAGCTTTCGCAAAATTCAAAAGCTTGCAAACAGAGGAACACAGAAATAAATATGGGATCAAACTCAAAGAGACAAAAAGAGAAATAAGGATAGCAAAATCAAAGGCAGAGGAAAAGATGGCTAAAGATGTTAAGTGTGGCGACAAAACTTTCTTCAGGTATATTTGGGAAAGGGAGAAGATCAGAAATGGAATTGCAGGACTCAGAAGTGCTGGGAATGGACTTGTGGAAAGTGACATTGAAAAAGCAAAATTGCTAAACAAATACTTCTGCTCTGTTTTTACTAAAGAAAATCCTGGAGAAGGACCACCTGTGACTCCCAAATATAAAAACAGGAATGAAGTAGATACCACACCATTCACAGAAGATGATGTGTTAGAACAACTTGTGAAACTGAAAGTGGACAAGGCCATGGGACCAGATGGGATATATCCCAGGATACTGAAGGAGCTCAGAGAGGTTCTTGCAGGGCCATTAAAGGATGTTTTCAACAGATCCTTGGAAACAGGAGACGTTCCTCAGGACTGGAGAATGGCTGATGTCGTACCTCTACACAAAGGTAGTGACAGGGAAGAAGTGTCAAACTACAGGCCCATGAGCCTTACCTCGGTGGCCAGAAAAGTAATGGAGGTGCTACTGAAAAAGCGCATGGCGGAATTTCTCAAAACCAACAGGTTGCAAGATCCAAGGCAACATGGTTTTACCGAAGGGTGATCTTGCCAAACAAATCTGATTGAGTTCTTTGACTGGGTGACCAGAGAACTAGATCAGGGGCATGCAATTGATGTCATCTACCTGGATTTCAGCAAAGCCTTTGATACTGTCCCTCATAGGAGGCTTATCAATAAACTCAGTAGTTTGGGGATGGGTCCCAAGGTGGTAAACTGGATCAGAAATTTCACTGACAGACGACAGAAGGTGATGGTAAATGGAGCTCACTCGGATGAAAGGAAGGTGATTAGTGGGGTGCTCCAGGGTTCGGTCCTGGGCCCGGCACTGTTCAATGTATTTGTGAGTGATATTGCTGAAAGATTGAATGGAAAGTCTGTCTTTTTGCAGATGACATGAAAATTTGCAACAGAGTGGACTCCCTTGAGGGAGTGATTAACATGAGGAAAGATCTACAGAAGATGGAAGAATGGTCTAATGTTTGACAATTAAGATTTAATGCAAAGATGTGCAGTGTCATGCACTTGGGGAGCAAAAATCCAAGGGAAATGTACGTGATAGGGGGCGAGAGGTTGGTGTGCACGGATCAGGAGAAAGACCTTGGTGTGATTATTTCTGTAGATCTCAAGGTTGCAAAACAGTGCAACAAGGTGGTGGCAAAAGCCAGGAGGATGTTGGGCTGCATATAAAGAGGAATTACCAGCAGAAAGGAAGAGGTTCTAATGCCACTGTATAAGTCACTGGTGAGCAGGGCCGGCCCGTCCATTGAGCAAGAATGTTTTTTGCACAGGGCCCCGCGCAAAAAACATTCTGATCCTAAAGTAAAATTTAAAAAAAAAAAAAAAAAAAAAGCTGTCTTCTCCCGCTGCCGGGGCCGTTGCGGCAGAATCGAGTGTGCCGCGGGGCCCCCCTGCCCAGCAGAGCCTGCCCTCCCCTGTATCCGCTCTCTCGTTGTAGCTGCAGTCACACGTGCCGGCTTTCAGAGTGCGAGGGGAGAGTTTCTCCCTCGCTGCTCTGTTAAGCCCGCGGGGGCTGATGGGAAGTTCCCATCAGCCCCCGCGGGCTTAACAGAGCCGCGAAAGGGAAACTAGTCCCTTCGCGCTCTGAAAGCCGGCGCGTGAGACTGCAGCTGCGAAGAGAGAGCGGATATAGGGGAGGGCAGGCTCTGCTGGGCAGGGGGGAGCCCCGCGGCACACTCGATTCTGCCGCGGCGGCCCCGGCAGCGGGAGAAGACAGCTTTTTTAAAAAAAAAATTTCCCTAGGCTGGGCTGGGCTGGGCTGGGCTGGGCTGGGGGGGGGATTAGGAGTGGTGATGGGCTGGGGGGGCTAGGAGTGGTGATGGGCTATGGGGGTTTGGGGGGGTTAGGAGTGGTGATGGGCTATGGGGAGCTAAGTCTGTATATGGGCTGATGGAATTAGGACTGGAAGTGGGTTGATGGGAGGTTCGGACTGGTAATGGGCTATGGGGGGCTTAAACTAAAAATTGGGTGATGGGGGATTAGGACTGGAAATGGGCTGGTGGGATTAGGACGGGGAGTGGGCTGATGGGGAGGTTAGGACTGGTAATGGGGTATGGGGGGGCTTAAACTGAAAATTGGGTGATGGGGATTAGGACTGGACATGGGCTGATGGGGGGGTTAACAATGGAGGTGGGCTGATGGGGTTAGGACTGGTAATGGGCTGTGGGCTGATGGGTGGTTAGGTCGGGTAATGGGCTAGGGGGGGGGGTTAGGACTGATAATGGGCTCTGGGGTGGCTCGGACAGGCGGGGGGCTGAGGGGGAGGGATTCGGACGTGAGGGGGGCTGAGGGGGTTAGGACTGTTAATGGGCTGTGGGCTGTTGGGGGGGTTAGAACTGGTAATGGGCTATGGGGGGGGATAAGACTGGTAATGGGCTGTTGGCTGATGGGGGCTGTCTGGTAATGGGCTATGGGGGGGAGTTAGGACTGATAATGGGCTATAGGGGGCTAGGACAGGAAATGGGCTGATGGGGAGGGATTAGGACTTGAGGTGGGCTGATGGGGTTAGGACTGATAATGGGCTGTGGGATGATGGGGGGTTTAGGACTGGCAATGGGCTATGGGGTGCTGACTGGAAATGGGTTGATGGGGTTAGGACTGGAAGTGGGCTGATGGGGAGTTAGGACTGGAAGTGGGTTGATGGGGGGGGGCTAGGACTGGTATTGGGTTGGGGGGTTGCTAGGACTGGAAATGGGCTGATGGGGGGCTAGGACTGGAAATGGGCTGATGCAGGGACTAGAAGGGAATGGATGCTGGGTGAGGCTGGAACTAGAAGGGAGCTGATGTTGGGGGAGGATTAGAATGGGATGGGGCTGGGAGAGTAAAATGGAGAGGGGAAAAATATTTTGTGTGGGAGGGATAAAAAATCTACAATTGGCCGGGTATTGGGAGAGTAAGTGGGGATTGAGGATGGAGGGGTAAAATTTGAGTGGATGAAATAGGAATGAGGAAAGAGCAAAAGGAGAAAGATTAGTATGTTAAAGCAGATGTAGAGAGAGAGAGAATGGAAAAAAAACTAGAAGAGAGAAGAAAGGACAAATGGACAGCAGATGATGGAGAGTTAGCAGAAAACATGAAGAAACCAGAAGAAAGTGGCTGGAGCAATTGCAACTGAAAAAAAATGCACAAAAGGTAGAAAGATATCTCTTTATTTTGAATTTATTAACTGGAATATGAAAGCTCTGGGAAATGTGCATCATTAACGTCTGCGCTTTGTTTGGTACAAGAGGAAATTAATTTATAGTTTTATTTCTACAGTGTTGTACATTCCAAGTTTGGCTTTTGGGGTTCCCAGTTTAATTATTGCCTTCCTGTTTCTAAATTGTGATTCCTTGTTTGGTGATGGTCTATGTTCTGCATGTGTAACTGAGCTGAGGTATTCTATTTATGTAATTCCTATTTGACATTGCCACTTGTTCTCTTTACCCAGTAGGTCATGCATTGTTGAAATGTATTGGTTTAATATTTGCAGTGTTGCCTTTTGATAGGTAGGGTATGGTGCTTTGTGAGTCCTGGTAGTGCTGTTAGGATACGGCGGGTTTGCTATGGGTTCTAAATGGGCAGTGTTTGTAGTAGTTCCTAATGTGCCTGGCGGTTGGCACTGGATTATAGTAATCTTTTAGTCTGTCTTTATCCATACACTCATTAAGAGACATGTTTACTAAAAGTTAGTGTATGTTAGCATTATGCAAATATTTATGCAAATATTTATGCAAATAAGGCCGCTTATGCAAATGAGGCCCCGCACCGAGTCTCCGCACATGGCCCCGCACCCCCCTTGGGCCGCCCCTGCTGGTGAGGCCTCACTTGGAATACTGTGCTCAGTTTTGGAGACCATATCTTGCAAAGGACGTAAAAAGAATGGAAACTGTTCAGAGGAAGGTGACCAAAATGATTTAGAGCATGCGTCAGAAGCCTTATGAGAAGAGACTTGAAGACCTAAATATGTACACTTCGGAGGAGAGGAGGGATAGGGGAGATATGATTCAGACCTTTAAATACTTGAACAAACAAACCTCTTACAAAGACAGGGAATCTGTAAAACTAGAGGGCATAACATGAAGCTGCAAGAGGGTAAATTGAAAGGCAATGTCAGGAAATACTTTTTCACTGAAAGGGTGGTAGATGCTTCGAATGCCTTCCCAATGGAAGTGGTGGGGGCAACCACAGTGACGGAATTCAAAATGGCATGGGACAGACACAGTGGATTCCTTTACAGCAACAGGATAAAATCAAAATAAACTGAACCATCTAATTTCTCAACAAATAGGGGTGTCCTACATGGAGCAGTGGGTTCACCCCTAAACAAAGAAGGTGCACCTACTCCTGCCATCTTACTGGGCAGACTAGATGGATCATACTGGTCTTTATCTGCTGTCATTTACTATGTTACTATGCACACATGCAATGCATGCTGGTCAGTGGACTGTCTGCAGTTAGTATGTGTATGGGTGGGACACCCAGTGGAGGGCAACAGCTGCAGTCTGACTGTGCTTGCTGTGGGTGAATGTTAGACCTAGCTGGTTGGGAAGTGAGATCTTCCAGGCCTACTCCCACTATTACTGGTAAGCCCTGCAGCACCTTTATCTTTATTTGCAAGGCTTTATATACTGCTTGTGCATAAGTTTCAGAGCGGTGTACAATAAAACACAGGCTGCTAGAAAAGGCAAAGAGAGAAAAGAATGCCCTTAACTACAGGAAAGAAAAGATATAAACAGACGGAAGACAGAGAAAAACACAGACAAACAAAAGACATCTGACATCAGTTTGCAGGAGGAGAGGGGACGAGGGGGAGGGAGGAAAGGAGGGGTAAGGAGCTGTGAGGGGTGTTATATCTGTCGTAGCCTGTAGTTAGGGGTGCGTTAAGATCTTCTGGGGAGGAGGGGAGGTCAAAGGCCTGGCAGAAGAGGTGGGTCGTAAGAAGGGCTTTGAATCGTGGGAAAGATAGCTCTGTGCGGAGTGAGTGTCGGCGTGAGTTCCAAAGGGCTGGACTTAGGAAAAAGAAGGCAGAATGGTGAGTGAGTTCAAGATGAGCTTGGGACGGAGACGGAAGAAAGAGGCGGTTATCATGTGTGGAGCGGAGAAGGCGGGGAGTGGGCTGGAGGTGGATGAGATCGGCAAGATACTGGGGTGTACTAGTGTGGAGGACTCTGTGGGTGATGAGCAGCTTATAGATGAACCGGACCTTAATGGGAAGCCACTGGAGGTCGAGGAGGAGAGGAGTGACATGAGCAAATGAGGGTGAGTGGGTGATAAGGTGAGCGGCGGTATTCTGAATAAGTTGAAGGCGTCGTAACTGATATTGCGGAAGGTCTGCAAGAACTGAATTACAATAATCCAAGCGGGAAACCACGAGAGATAAGACAAGAGTAGTGAGAGAGGAGGGAGGGAGAGAAGACCGGGCAGCACGGATTTTGCGAAGATGAAAAAAAGAACTGCGGGTGAGCGCAGAGATGTGGTGATGGAAGGAAAGCGAGGGATACAAGGTGACACTGAGATAGCGGAGGGTTGAGACGAGGGGGATGGGAGAGGCAGAGAGGGCAGGAGACGGGGTGGGGGGGTGGGAGCACTTAAAGAGAACCAGAGAGCAGTGGAATTAGAGGGGTTCACGTGAAGGAAGTTGCCGGCAAGCTAAGTGGCGATATGTGCAAGACAGGTGTCGAGGGCAGTGGGGCCAGGGGACTAGTGTGATACAAAAGTAGGATGTCATCCACATAATATTAGGCAGAAATTCCGGATTGCTGGATGAGCAGGGAAAGTGGTGCGAGGAAGACGTTGAAAAGAAGAGGGGCAAGAACAGAGCCTTGGGGAACACCAGAGTGAAGGGGAAGTGAAGGGGAGACAGTGGTGCCTGACTGAACCGCGAAGGTGCAGAATGCTAAGGAGCGGAACCACTGAAGAACTGTCCTGTGAACCCCAAGATCAGACAGGCGAGTGAGAAGGGTGCGGTGATCGACAATGTGAAAGGCAGAAGAGAGATCCAAAGAGACAGCAACAGAGAGGTCACCGCGGTCGTGGGATTGATAGATCTCGTTTAGCATCGCCAGAAGGGTGGTTTCAGTGCTGTGACCAGATCTAAAGCCAAGAGTCGAATCGAAATGTGCAGAAAGTTGTGTGAAGACGAGCTTTCAGAGAACTTTAGAAAGGAAAGGGAGGTTAGACACTGGCCTTAGTAACAAGCGTGGCCTACTGGTTGGGGCAGATTACCTCAAGCCAGAGGGCTTGGAGGTACGGATCCCACTGGATCGCAGCAACCTCAGGCTGGAGGGACTGGGGTTTCTGGTCCCACAGGCAAGCCACATACCCCTCCATTGCCTCTGGTACAAAAGATTGCGAGCCCTTTGGGGACAAGGGAAATATATACCGCACCTGCCAGTACACCGCTTTGACACAGTGAAAAATAGTATATATGCATGGCTAAATAATTCCCCTGAAGAAGGTATTTCGAAACACGGCCCATGTCAGGCATTGTGGCAAGCTAATTTGGTCTAATAAAGAACTCCTTCCTTCCTTCCTTACCACAGTTTTTGGACTGGGTTTTTGCTAAATAAAATATACAGACCTCATGCAGGTCTAGACATGCTTCCCTCCTGGTAGTAGTGTGCAGCGGCGGCCAAGAGAGCAAATAGAATGCTAGGTATCATAAAGAAAGGAATGGAAAATAAAACAAAGGATATTATAATCCCTCTATATCGTTCCATGGTGAGACCGCACCTTGAATATTGTGTGCAAGTCTGGTCACCGTATCTTAAAAAGGATATAGCATTATTAGAAAAGGTTTAGAGAAGAGCCACCAAAATGGTAAAGGGGATGGAAGGATACCCCTATGAAGAAAGGCTAAAAAGGATAGGGCTCTTTAACCTGGAAAAGAGACGGCTGAGGGGAGATATGATAGAAGTCTATAAATTAATGAATGGAGTGGAACGGGTAAACGTAGATCGATTGTTTACATTATAAGTATATAGAAAGACTAGGGGACATGCAATGAAGCTACAGGGTAAACTATTTAAGATTAATAAAAGAAAATATTTTTTCACTCAACGTGTAATCAAACTCTGGAATTTGTTACCGGAGGATGTAGTGAAGGCTGTTAGTGTAGCTGGGTTTAAAAAAGGTTTGGACAAGTTCCTGGAGGAAAGGTCCATAAACCATTATTAAAAAGGGACCCAGGATATCAATGCTTGACCTAGTACAAGCATTGTGGAACTTGTGTCTTTTGGGGAAACTTCTAGGTACATATGACCTAGATTGGCCACTGTTGGAAACAGGATACTGGGCTTGATGTACCGTGGTCTGACCCAGTATGGCATATCTTATGTTCTTAGGTAGCCATACAATCAGTTTTGTAACACAGGGTATAAAAATGCATTGTTTAACATTGGTTCAAGTCCAACAGAGCCAGATATGACTGGTGCATACTGCAGGACACAAGGTAACTAGTATAATCACACTGCAGAGAATACCTGCCACCTACTAGTCATGATCGGGATTTGCAGCATGGGCAGGTACTGGGGACGCGGTGCTGGGTCCCCATTCTCACCCTAAGGGTGACCACAGAAACTGCTCAGTAGCACGGTTTGTAGCTGCTCTGTGCTTGTATCACACATTGTCAGGTCCTCTTACTGAGCTGAGGTGATGGATAGGTGCATTCTCCATTCGGTGATCAGCTGTAGACAATGGTTCTGCATGTGCACTGCATCATGGGTGCTGGTGGGGGCCACTCTATACCAGCACACACAGCAGCTTTAGGCAGTGACCGGCAGTCTCTTTGTTTCCAGCCATTGGTATGCAGAGAGGTATGGAGGTGTAGTGTACTGGCTAGTTCATGTTCTCCTTAAACAGGGGACAGGGGCTCGATCCTTACCGGTTCATTTTCTTTTTGTGACTGTGCTACTCAGATCATTTTAATGCCTGTAACAGTCAGGGTTCTGTCTGTGCTGCCAGCCCATGCCATCCGTCCTTCAGCACATCTATCTGCCTCTGTCGGCTGTGTACAGTCCTGTCTTCTTGTGCAGACTGCCACCCCATGACCTACATTAGTATCCTTTCCCACATTATACTCACCTCTCCTGATCTGCACATAACCACTACTACTCTGTCCTCCTGTCACTGCTAATATCCTGCGCTTCTGGTTCCGCTGGGGGACACATCTTCCCCATCCTATGCCACCCACTGTCATTGCAGCATTTTACATTGGCACCACCCTGTGCATCGGTACAGCTGCCTCCCACGTGCTCGTCAGCTTTACTGGCTGCCACATAGGGTGCCCACCAACATGGCAGGTCCATCAACTCCCACCTGTCCTTCCTTCCATCACCTTTACATTGACATTCCTTGTTACTCTGCCCGGCATTAGGGTTACAGCCCTTTTCCTGCCTTACGGTGCATGGTCTCCACCTTAGGGCACCTTGTCTCTCCTTCTGACGCCTTGTCTCATGTTGGGGCACCTTGTCTCTTATTAGGGATCCTTCTCTCCTCTTGGGGCACCTTACCTGTTAGGTCAGCTTAATTGTTAGGGCACCTATAATCCATTATTAAAAAGGGACCCAGGATATCAATGCTTGACCTAGTACAAGCATTGTGGAACTTGTGTCTTTTGGGGAAACTTCTAGGTATGTATGACCTAGATTGGCCACTGTTGGAAACAGGATACTGGGCTTGATGTACCGTGGTCTGACCCAGTATGGCATATCTTATGTTCTTAGGTAGCCATATAATCAGTTTTGTAACACAGGGTATAACAATGCATTGTTTAACATTGGTATGGCATATCTTATGTAAGTGATGGGAAAGTTGAGTGAAGACAGTTGTGTTGTACTATAGGCCACTGACGCGCCAGGTCAATGGGAATTTCCTATTTCCCAGCACTCAGTGCGCCAGCGGCCTATAGTACAATACAGCTGCCGAAGTGAAGAAAAAAGGCACTCTTCACTTCGGCAGCTGTCAGAGGTGAGCCGGGACCTCTCTGGCTCCCTCTAAAGCTTGTCGGACAGCTGCAGGGCTCTTCAGGGGGGATGGGGGGATAAGACTGGAAATACTTGATGGGGAGGGGGGCTTGGACTGGAAATGGGCTGATTGGGGGGAGCTAAGACTAGAAACAGCTGATGGGGTGAGGGGCTTGGACTGGAAATGGGCTGAGTGGAGGGGAGAGCTAGGACTGGAAATAGTTGATGAGGACAGAGGCTTGACCTGGAAATTGGCTGAGTTGGGGGGAGCTAGGGATGGAAATAGCTGATGGGGAGGGGGACTTGAATTGGAAATGGGTTGAGTGGGCAGGGGTTGGACTGGAAATTGGCTGATGGGGTGGGAGCTCAGACTAGAAATAGCTGATGGGGAGGGGGGTTTGGACTGGAAATGGGCTGAGTGGGGGGGGGGCTTGGACTGGAAATTAGCTAAGTGGGGGAGAGCTGGGACTGGAAATGGGCTGATGGAGGGGTTAGGATAGGACTGGAAATGCACTGATGGGGGAGTTTGAACTGGAAATGGGCTGATGGAGACAGATGGGAGAATGGAACTAGAAGGGAGTGGATGATGCGTGGGGCTGGAACTAGAAGGGAGCGGATGTTGGGGGAGGATTAGAATGGGATGGGGCTAGGGGAGTGAGAATGGAGAGGGTAAAAGATATTTTGTGTGGGAGGGAAGAAAAAAACAAATTAGCCGGGTATTGGGAGAGTAAGTGGGGATTGAGGATGGAGGGGGGGGGGGTGAAATTTGAGTGGATGAAAAAGGAATAAAGAAAGAAATGGAGGAAAAAGCAAAAGGGGAAAGATCAGTATGTTAAAGCAGATGTAGAGAGATAATGGAAAAAAAACTAGAAGAGAGAAGAAAGGACAAATGGACAGCAGACAAAGGAGAGTTAGCAGAAGACACGAAGAAACCAGAAGAAAGTGACTGGAGCAATTGTAACTGAAAAATAAAATGCACAAACAACAAAAGGTAGAAAAATACTTTTTTAATTTGAATTTATTAACCGGAATATGTCAGCTCTTGGAAATGTGCATCATTAACGTCTGTGTTTTGTTTAGTACAAGAGGAAATTAATTTATAGTTTTATTTCTCCAGTGTTGTTGTACATTCCAAGTTTGTTTTTTGGGGTTTCCAGTTTAATCATTGCCTTCCTATTTCTAAATTGTGATCCCTTTTTCTTTGTTTGGTGACGGTCTGTGTTCTGCATGTGTAACCAAGCTGAGGTATTCTCTTTATGTAGTTTCTATTTGACAGTGCTACTTGTTCTCTTTCTCCAGTAGGAGATGTATTGGTATTCACTGAGATATATTGGTTTAATATTGGCAGTGTTGCCTTTTGATAGGTAGGGTTTGGTGCTTTGTGAGTTCTGGTAGTGCTGTTATGATACAGCGGGTTTGCTATTGGTTCTAAATGGGCTCGTAGCAGGGCCTTGTTTGCATAAGGGACCTCATTTGCATGAATATTTGCATAATATTAACGTACATTAACTTTTAGTAAACATGCCTCTTAATGAGTGTATGGATAAAGACTACCAGATTTCTACATTACTATACTCTAGTGCCAACCGCCAGGCACATTAGGAAGTACTACAAACACTGCCCATTTAGAACCAATAACTGGCTTGTGATTTCTAAAAAAAAAGTACTACTGACATTCAGAGAGAGCGGCATGCTGGGAGGGAGCTGGTTCGGAGGCAGGAGGAAGTGACTAGTTCATAATGGAAACACCTCATGTCTTCATTTCTTTTTACTACATTCATCAATCACCTTTCATATCATTTCAATAAATTATCATCAGTTGAAACCCATCACGGCACGGGAACATCAGTATTAGTGGTTTCCTTCTTGTGGATACTCTGCCCCTTAAAGCTTAGCAACCCAACATCTTGCCAATTTAACAGGATTTATTTGTAAAAAGAAGCACAGTTGTCATACACAGGGGATGGTTGCATAGCAGAACGTCCCGATCGACATACAGATTTCACCTGCACTTAGGCAGATTACCTGTTTGAAAATGTGGAGCATAAGGTTCTGTTCATTTCCTACTTTCTAAATGTGAGGACTATAGGGACTGAGTGAGCATTTCATGAAAGCACACCTGAGATCTGCTCTACGTACCTGGTCTCCTCAGAATACCAGAGTAATCAAGACATTGTTTCTGATCCCCAACACACTTGATGGTTCCAGTTTTGGTGCATTCAGGAGCTCCAGTAATATAGCAGGATGGGCACTCCAAGTCATTCTCAGTGGTGTTTACAGCTGGTACTAAGAGCCAAGAAAGAAACACATTTCAGCAAGACTAATGTGCTCTAGTATAAAGTTATGATTACCCCAAGTTTCATAAAGAGAGGTTCACACCCCAATTAAATGTAAAACTTGTATAGCGCAGTGTATGATAACACATAGGGGTATGTTTACTAAGCGGCGGTAATGGCACCGGCGAAAAGTGCAGTATTAATGTTACCGATGCCATATAAGGCAGTGGGCGGCAGGGGGCATTCTGGCGTAAAGGTAGCAATGTCCTGTTAACGTGCGTTAAAGGGCGCCTCGGCTGTTTAATGCATGTTAACGGGACATTGAATGTCAAGCTGATAAGCAGGGCACGTTGAAGCTGACAATGCGCCTTAAGGCACGTTAAGTCAAGATGCACAAGAGCAGCAAGGTGCCCAGAAGTAATGTGCCGTAAGTTAAGGCGCCGTGGGACACGACACCTTAATGTATGGCACCACAAGGGCTATAAAGTGCCTTAGGTTCGTTCCATGGTGAGACCGCACCTTGAATATTGTGTGCAATTCTGGTCGCCGTATCTTAAAAAGGATATAGCGATTTTAGAAAAGGTTCAGAGAAGAGCCACCAAAATGGTAAAGGGGATGGAAGGATACTCCTATGAAGAAAGGCTAAAAAGATTGGGGCTCTTTAAACTGGAAAAGAGACGGCTGAGGGGAGATATGATGGAAGTCTATAAATTAATGAACGGAGTGGAACGGGAAAGACTAGGGGACATGCAATGAAGCTACAGGGTAAACTATTTAAGACTAATAAAAGAAAATATTTTTTCACTCAACGTGTAATCAAACTCTGGAATTTGTTACCGGAGGATGTAGTAAAGGCTGTTAGTGTAGCTGGGATTAAAAAAGGTTTGGACAAGTTCCTGGAGGAAAGGTCCATAAACCATTATTAAGAAGGGACCCAGGATATCAATGCTTGAACCAATACAAGCATTGTGGAACCTGTGTCCCTTGGGGAAACTGCTAGGTACGTATGACCTAGATTGGCCACTGTTGGAAACAGAATAAGAACATAAGACATGCCATACTGGGTCAGACCGAGGTCCATCAAGCCCAGTATCCTGTTTCCAACAGTGGCCAATCTAGGTCATACGTACCTAGCAGTTTCCCCAAAAGACACAAGTTCCACAATGCTTGTACTGGGTCAAACATTGATATCCTGGGTCCCTTTTTAATAGTGGTACTGAATAGAATACTGGGCTTGATGGACCTTGGTCTGACCCAGTATGGCATATCTTATGTTCTTATGTTCTTAGGTTAAGGCAACTTATAAGGCACCTTATAGGGCACCTTAGGTTAAGGCGCCTTATAAGGCACCTTGGGTTAAGGCGCCTTATAAGTTGTCTTAACCTAAGGTGCCCTATAAGGTGCCTTATAAGGCGCCTCAGCCTAAGGTGCCCCATAAAGTGCTTTATAAGACGCCCTATAAGGCACCTTAGGTTAAGGTATCATAGGTTAGGGTGCCCTAACAATGTTACAGTGCCCTAAGTTAAGGTGCCCTAAGGGCAGTAAAGTGCCCTAAGGGCTGCAAGGCGAGTCAAACTGACATGCATGAACTGTAAGGCATAACAACAGATGTAACCCCAACACTGGATAGAGCACCGAGGAAAGGCAATGAACAAGTGATTAAAGGAAGGAGAGCTGGGAGCTGATGGACCTGCCATATCTGCGGGCATCCTATGTGACTGCCAGTAAAGTGGACAAACATGTTGGAGGCAGCTGTACCGATGCACAGGGTGTTGGCAAAGTAAAGTCCTGCAATGACAGTGGGTGGCAGAGGATGGGAATGCATGTCCCCCAGCGGAGGCAGAGATGGCAGGATAGTTACAATGATGGGAGGACAGAGGAGTAGTGGTGCCATGCATATCAGGCACAGACAAGGCAAGCATGAAGAGCTGCAATGCAGAAAAGGATCCAGTGCAGGATATGGGGTAGCAGCCTGCACAAGAAGACAGGACTCTGCACAGCTGACAGAAGCAGATGCACCAAGGATTGTTGGCAACTGTGCTGAGGGTATTATGGGCTTGCAGCATGGATCTGCAAAGATATGACCGTTACAGGCATGAAAGTTATTTGAGTAGGACAGGCATAAAAAGAGAGAACACAAAGGAATTGAACCTATGACCATTGCCTAGAAAGTCATTGTACTAATCTGTAGGCTATACCTCTATGGGGTATGTTTACTAAACAGCGATAACATTACAGCGGCGCAGTTATCATGCGATAAAGTAACATTATCGCGCGATAGCGTGAGCTTTCGCGCAAAAATGTCTCCGGCGGTGTTAAGGCACACAGAAGGTGGAGTAAGGCTCCCCAGAGGGCAGAGAGAAGGGGTCAATGGGCGGAGAGTGGGCGGGGAGAGGCTCCATGCACATTAATGCTGTGAAATGAAGGTCTGAAAATTAACGACAATGAAAACATCGTGTTACAGGCACATTTGCAGGAGACAGAAACCAGTTCAGTCAGCAATGTACAGCAAAGGAAGGGAAACCAAGAAAAGTGATAGCAGTGATACATGTGCAGCAACAGCATAGTGCCCAAGTAGGAAAGGGCACTACGGTGAGGCCACAAATGGGGTACAAGGGGCTGCAGGCGGGACATGCAGTGGGGCAGATGGGGCACAGGGTGGACTAGGCAGATGCCTAGGTGCCACATAGGAACTCAGAAACTGCAAATCAGCAAGCCAGCAACTGACTAAGGTCAAACATGCCCACGAGTGTGTGTCCCACAGTGTCCCAGGGGACAGTACCCAGCAGGTACCCCAAAGGGCACATAACATTGACATGCGGTGCCTGGGGGAAGCGTGGATGTCTATGTAGGCACCACACCTTAGGCAGCCGCCTACAGGCACACTGGATGGCCTGGGACTATGCACCTCCAGCACCACCGGCATAAGGGCATGTCAGTATGGTGGGGGAGGGGTGCTGGTGGTAGAGGGGTCAGTGGCAGGTGCCCAAAGCAAACCAAGGCCAAGCCCTGTTTAGGTGGGTGGCATGCAGTGCAACAGATAAGGGCTGTCTGAAGAACAGTACCGTATTTTCGCGCATGTAACGCGCACCCACATAAAACACGCACCCACATATAAAGCGCAATTTTCGGCCTGTTCTGCAGAGAATTTCTCACATTATGCGCACGCGTGTATATTGAAGCCGATGGTTATTTTCAAGCGAGTAACCATGCCCCGCAAAAAATGTCCACAAGGTATTGTTGTTCACTGTAACAAAAAGGGATGGATGGACTCTGAGGTCATGAAAATATGGATTGATAAATGTTATAGGGCCAGGCCTGGTGGTTTCTTTTCTAAAAGGTCTTTGTTGATCTTCGATTCCATGGCTGCCCATACAGAAACAAATGTACAAAATTATATTAATTCAACTGGTGCCCATATCGAAGTGATACTGGGTGGTCTTACTTGCAAGCTGCAGCCGCTAGATATAGCAGTTAATCACCCGTTCAAAACGTTCATCAGACGAGAGTGGGATAATTGGATGCAGCGGGGAATTCATGAATTCACACCATCGGGACGATTAAAGAGGGCTACATTAACGGAAATCTGCAATTGGTTGTGTTCTGTTTGGGACAAAATATGCCCAGAAACCATAAGAAATGGATTCCGAAAAGCCGGGATTGTTTATAAGAACGAGGATCGGGTGCATAGTGATGACGAAGATGATGATGAAAATGTCTAAAGGAGTGACGATGAAAGTGCATATGTTACAGAAGAGCGTCGCCAGACGGTTTTAAATTATTTCAATGATGATGTTGATGAGGGGAGTGATTTCGAAGGTTTTATGGAATCGGATGATGAAAATTAATTAAATATATTTTGAAACCATTATATTCTTGTAAGGGCTCTTTTATGGAATCGGTTCCTTGTAATAAAGTTTTGGTATAGTGCGCCCTCGCAAATACCGCGCGAGAGGGCTGCGCGGTAGGTAAAAAAGTGTATAGCGTGCGCGGTTTATGCGCGAAAATACGGTAATGGTATCCCCAGGGAATAACCTGCCTCTGTGGCAACAGTTTGGTGCAGTACACACAGCCAGTGTGTTCAGGGACAGAAAGTCACAGGTTCAAGTCTCAGCTGCAGCCCCTGCAGACAATGGCCTGTATTGCCAAATTTTACTCTTTTCCTTCAACCCTGTCACTCACTAGCTCACTGACTAGGCACAGATACTTTAGCAAATACAATATGAGTTAACTCTGTCATTCACTAGCTCACAGACTAGGCATCAAATACAATATGAGTTAACCCTGTCATTCACTAGCTCACAGACTAGGCACAGACACTTTAGCAAATACAATATGCTTTTATTAGATTGAGTCCTTTTAGAATAATAATTAAGCACAAAGGTAAGCATTAATACTTTACCAGATATTATAGCTCATCACTCCAGGTGGGGGACTGTTCAGCGATCACTCTCAGGAGGAAAATCCGGGAAAAAAACTACAGAGACACGTCTGCCTCGTATATCAGTTGCAGTCCCATCTTTCCTACTGAGAGTCCCCCTAAAGTACCTAACTAAGATAGTGCCTGCTGCATGCCATTACAATTCATTGGTTAACATGCTGCATGCTCAAATCAGGATTGGTTAGGTGCACATGGTTCATACCAGGATTGGTCAGGGTTAACTTTGTGCTCGTGACCAGCAGCTGAAAAAAATGTCAGCTGCTGAGTCACTGTATGAGTCACTCATCCAGTTTTTTCCAGTCAAAGCTGTTGCCTGCTCAGAAATTTTGACCTAAAGTAACCCCAGGCTCAGCTATCAGCGCTAGCAGGCTAATTCCTAATTCAGCATGGCTCAAGAATACAATAATCTTTGCTGATCCAACTCTCACATGAAATATTCTATGTACAATATTCTTTGCTGATCCAAAAATCCAAATAAATCTTTAATTAGTAATACATTCCACCCTTGGATCAACAAGGATATTGTACGTAAGCAATGGCTGAATCGCCTTTGTAATTCATTTAGAAATACAGTAACAACATGGGCTAAAACATAGTGGATAGCATTAAGGCAAACACTTGAGGGGACAAGCCTCAGTGTAATTTGGGTGATATTTTTCCATTCCCCCCCCCCCCCCCCCCGGCATTACAATTGTCAAAGCCAAATGGCTTGTAGGTCTCAGCTATCTTTATCAGTTCCCCATGCAGTGGGGGATTCATTTCACCTGCACATTCAGAACATTTTCCCACTGTAAATTTGCCCCATAGACTTTAATAACTAAAATCTGGGGAACAGGTGACATAAGCAATTGGGCACATGATGTTCAGCAGAAAAAATCTGAGATACTAAAATTACAGTTACTTTCCAAGGAAACAATAACAATATATAAGAAAAAAAAAATCATTCACAAAAGTCCAATAGTCCTTTTCCTATTTTCAGATAATTTGGCCTGCTTCTCAGCAGTTTTTCAGGACTCCGTAGTGTTATTTCACCTTTCTCTGAAGTTTAAACTTGGCCTCTCTCAACAGTTGAACCTCTCATTCTCGTAGGTGGACATCTTGGCCTTTCTTTCATTGTGATACATTGAAGCAGATAGGAACTCCCTCACACGTTTCTGCGGTGTGTAGTTCGGATTTCTCGGGATGGTCTGCTCCATCTGGACTCTGGCCAATAACCTCTGCTGGACTCTCTGGATTGCAATTGGTGACATGGCTCCAGGCCTCATTCAGAAGAGCAGCACCAATATTAAATGAAAAGACTAAAAATTCTAGATTAGATTTCACAATAAGATAAACTTAATTTCATCTATATTTACTAAGATAATATCCTACAAATAATAAATATTGCTTTTATAAACTTTCAGTGATCTACCAGTAACTATCTCGTATGGTGTCAATCTTATCTCGCAGTTTGTTTAACTCCTTGTCTCTCTATCACTGGAAATTCATTTGTTTGTAGGAAATATTCCATTATGCCCTTGACTGACCTTTACATGTTTCAGATCAGACAAGCTGCACACACGTGTTCTGCAATTTTGACAAGTCACCTCCGCTCCCTACTAGATCCCACAGACTTCCGAACAACCTTCCAAGCATTAGTCCTCCCACACCTGGATTTTGCCAACATCATCCTACATGGCCTCCCTCAATCAACTTTAAACCCGCTCCGCCTAGCCATGAATACAGCCGCCAGAGTCCTCTCCGGCTCATCAAGATCTGACCATATAACACCCATCATGAAAGAACTGCATTGGTTACCATTACATGCCAGAATCCAGTATAAGTCTTTAGTCCTTACTTTCAAGGCACTAAATAACTACCCCCCTACGCCAATCAGCAAGCTCATCCATGGCACCCTGGAAAACAGAAAAAGGAGAACCACATCAATGAACACCTTAATTGTCCCGAAGATAATAACGAAGTGCACTAAGGCCACCTCCAACAGGGCCTTCTCCTTATTTGCTCCTCTAAACTGGAATGCACTACCTCACGAAATCCGTGCTATCAAAAACCTAATCCTATTCAGAAAAGCATTGAAATACCACCTGTTCACAAAATGCTACCCAGAAGTCAACCTAGTCACTAACAAAACTACCACCTCAATACAACCTGAAAAGGGCTAGTTGGTCAACCTTTCTCTCTAGTCTTATTAGTGAACCACATTGTAACATCCAATCGAGTTTGATATTACTGTATATACCATTAAGTTAATCTGTACATAGTTCCCCCGGTTGTCCTATTGTTGAAGTTCCCTGTTCAATGTAAAACTCAATGTTACTTGTATGCATTGTAGTATGTTCTTGTTCTATGTACACCGCACTGATTATAATAGCGCGGTATAAAAGAATTGTTAAATAAATAAATAAATAAATAAATTATACCCAATTGTGTGAGAATTTGTCATCAAATCATCCCCCTTTGCCTCTGCATGCCTGGCCAGGACATACAGAGGAAAAGTGAGGCAAAAAGCATCCGGAAGTACCACATGGCCAGTGTGGGTTTTCCAAAGCTCATCAGGGTGCAAGGTGCACCTAGCCTGTCTCCAAATATCTATTTCTTCCAATTGTTGAGTATGACTTCCTGAATTGAAGCTTCTGGAGACGGCACAGTCGAATAAAGTGCTCATAATTTTTTGTTTACATATTCATTAGGCAAATACATCACTTCAAATTACCTTCATCAGTTTATTGTCTATCACAGTTTCTTCTTTAATCTTCCACTTCATCCCTCACAACACTTTTCCACAACACTTCTTCATCACCTGCATCATTCCACCAACTACTTACATAGGTCCTTTTCCTGTTTCTTATACCATACTTATGTATCCTTATTTGGCAAGGCTGCTAAGAATATCAAACAATTGTTAATAACTTAATATTGGAGTAAACAAATGGTAACAGTATGAGTAAACAGTGTCCCTTTCCCATCAACTTAATTGGTCCAATGCTAAGTGGACATATGCTCATTCTAAAATAGGAACAATTTGGGTAAAATCCTTACAATATAAAACTATTATTTTGCAGCATTTTATAACATCAATCCCAATAGAAAGAAATATGGCTCATATCTCTCACGTATAACTAGAATCTATCGTATACACTGTCCTCAGTGAGAGTGCTGTTAGACTGATTTTAAAATTGCAGTGTTGGGGACTTCCGGTATGGCACTGAGCTGATCGGCTGCAAGTGGATCAGCTCCGGGACCTCATCCCGTTAATTTGCAAATCCCGAAATTACAGGCAAGCTATCTACTCACGGCTGGTTTGAGTATTAGTGGAGAGAGTGGCAGGACTGCAACTGTGTCGGCCACAACCGTAGTGAGCCACCTGATGGTGACAAAAGCTCTGAAGAGAGAACGCGCTCGGGGCCCTGATCCCAAAATGGCCGACGGGGCGCCGAAAAGCCCCCCATCTGACGGCGAGTGCAACTTGGTGGCGGAGGTGAGCGCGGCCGTAGTAAAGGCGCTAGATGCGCGCTTTTGTGATCTCAGAGGCCAATTGAGCGTGATGACCCAAAAGCTCACAGAATTTACGGGTCGCCTGGAGAAGGCGGAGGAGAGAATCTCCGGCGTGGAAGATGGTCAACATTCCCTGGACGCCCGGCTAAAGGCCCTTGAGGCTCTGGCAAAAACGCAAGCCGACAAATTGGAAGACCTGGAGAACAGGGGAAGAAGGAAAAACCTGCGTTTCGTTGGTATCCCGGAATCGGTTGTAGACTCTGCTCTCCGCAAATATCTCTTACAATGGATGGAGCAACTTGTGGCCGGGGATTTAGAGCTGCCAATTCATCTTGAACGGGTGCATCGCTTAGGTCCAAGGCGGGAAGAGGCGCCGAGACCACGAGTGGTGATCGCACAGTTTCTAGATTATCGACAGAAGGAGATGGTGCTACGGGCGGCCAGGGCCCAGCGACGGCGAGGGGACGGCGGAGTGCAGCTCCTAGTCTTTCAAGACTATTCCCAGCTGGTAAGCCAGCAGCGACGGGCTTTCTCAACGATTTGCGCTCAGCTGGCTAACAGAGCTCTTCGTTTCACTTTACTGTATCCGGCCAAGCTCCGGGTGGAATTTCAAGGCCGTATGAAATTTCTGGGGACCCCGGAGGCCTCTACGTGGCTGGCACAGCTGGGGGAGCCTTCGGAGACGGTGCCCTGACAAGTGAGCAGCAAGCCTCGTGAAGGGAACTGTGTTGGCGCGTTGCTGCTTGGTAGCAGACGTTCTGCTCCTGCTGAGACTGGCAGGAGTGCCCGGGGGCCCTATGCTCTGGACGATTCACATTCTCTCTTGTTTTTGAACTTTTGGATTGTGTTAATGTGCAATTGAGCGGGTGGTCGGGGGGTATATATGTATATATATATATATATAGAAGTATATAGCCATCAGTTTGTTTGTGTCTATCTCCCTGGTGAGATAGGGTTGCCTTTATTTGATGTTTGGTTGGGGCTGGGGCTGGGCTTTGACCAGGAGCGTGTCTGGGGGATGAGTCTCTTTATTCCCTTTCTTCTCTTTTATTCCTCTTCACTGCTTTGGCCTTATTTCTCGTCTCCCCTCTAGGCCTTGATTGAGGGTGACGGAATTTAGACTCTTTCCTCTCTTTCCCTTCTTTGGGGGGGGGGGGAGATGGCTTGGAGAGTTGGGGCCACAGGATCGAAGATTGGAGGAGGGGAGGAGGAGGGGGGACGGGTCGGAGAGGGCGGGAGGGCGGTAGCGGTTTGGGGGGTACTTTATTCTATTGCTTTTTACATTCGTAATTCTATTTTACTTTTACTTTTGAAGTGTTTCCCCGAGGTATCTTTCACTTTACCTTTACGTTTTTCTTTAGTTCTATTTTTAATTTTCTTTTATTTTATTGTGTTTCCTTGCTATCTCCGCAGTGGGGCCCTTGGGGATCCCTAATAATTAGTATGCCCCTCTTCCCCTGGGTCTGGGGACGGAGTGGAATAATCTTACGCTCCGGGCGTGTGGTGGCGCCGATAGGCTGATTGCAGATTGGAGGGGAGGACTTGCTTCACCAAAGGGCGTACTTGCTTGATTGATTGGCTGGGGGACTGCCCTGGCGGCCCGAGCCGGGGACTGAGCGCTGGGCGCCACTTTGGGACTAATCTTACTATTGCTGCTGCTGAGGTATCCCTGGATAAAACACCGCCAGCTTTTGCACTCCGCGGCTCAGTGGGAGCCGGACCTGGCCTTGCTTATCTGGGGGGGTCCACTTATACCACTGGACGCTGGTAACACCATATAGAGGTCCAGGTGAGGGGGCCCGGGTTCACTGGCAGTAGTCCATATTTGGGATATTCCCTATGCTGGGCCCCCTCCGTTGCTTTTAGCCACTCCCCGGGGGAGGAGGAGTGTGGTAGCGGATGGGGTGGAGGAGGGGGGCTGCGAGTTTGACTGAGGAGGTGCGTGGATATCGGGGGTTCCCTTCCCGCTTTTAGTCTCCCTGAGGCCGATTGGTCCACTGAGCCCTTGGGTCGTTGGTGGATTGATTTCGCTATATAGCGTGCGGGGGGGGGGGCCTAGAGAGGACAGCATAGTTGCCAGCCTGTACGTTTGTGTCCCCCCTCGCCCTTCCTCCTTGCTCTCCAGTCTTGCCTTCATAGAGGCGGTTCAGGGAGGGACGAGATGTAGGGGGCCCCATCGGGAATAGGGCCTGTGGAAGCTTAATGAGGTGCTTAAAGGAGGGGTACACCATCAGAGGTGGGAGACCTGTGGCGGGTAAGGGGGGAAGCTTAGGACTTATAAAGGGGTGGGCCCGACAGCCATAGGAAGTCACCGGCCTCTGGGAGGCAGGCAGAGATTGCCCGAGTGGATGGGGGAGGCTGGGGGTCTCTGGGGTCATGACGATGGGGGGGAGTGGGGATGGGGGGGAGGGTGGAGGGGGAGAGGGGTGGGAGAACACTAACCAGTTGGGTTTCTCTAGGAGAGGGGGAGGGGTTGGTAGACAAATGTTATGGGTATGTGTGTGGTGGGGATGGTCTGTTTGTGGGTTGAGCATGTGTGAACGAGGGTGGATGTGGCAGAGGTGGTGGAAGTCTTGGATAGCGTGGTTGTTGGGGATGGGGGGGACCCTAGGCTGGGGGGGTCTCCGCCAACTAGTTGGGCAGATTAACCTTTTTTGGAGGCAGAAATGGCCAGTGGATAATGGGTAGCGCTGTTCGATATGCGACATGGAATGTTTGTGGCTTAGGTTCTCCAGTTAAGCGCTACAAGGTGCTGCAACATCTGCAACGCCAGCATGCCCACGTGATAATGTTGCAAGAAACGCATCAATCGGAGGCGGAACATGCGAAGCTATGCAGGGGCCCTATTTCACATGTTTATGGGGCCCCAGCTGTGGGGCGGAAGAGAGGCGTGGCCATCTTGTTTACCAAATCCGTCACCTGGAGTGAGGAACGTGTGGTTGTGGACTCGGAAGGTCGCTATGTCTGTGTATGGGGAGCGCTTAATGGAGTGAAGGTGGCTATTTGTTCGGTGTATGGGCCTAATGTATATGAGGCTGGCTTTTACCGGGCTCTGGCTAATATTTTGGAGGATACCAGCGGGTATCAGGTGGTCATGGGAGGAGACCTTAATGAGGTGCTGGATCCTGCTTTTGACCGCTCTGGAAGAGGGGGGGCTGGAAGTACAAGGGCTCGCAGGCACTGGTGGGGAATGTGCGAGGCGTACAGGTTGCTAGATATTTGGCGGGTTCTGCACCCAGGGGAGCGGGATTATACACATATGTCCCGGGCCCATGGGACATGGTCTCGCCTGGACTATTTCTTGATATCGGAGGCTCTGTTTGAGAGAATGGCAACTTCGGCCATTGGGTCCTCTGTTCTTTCGGACCATGCGATGGTGGTGTTAGAGTTTCGTAACCCTCGCCCTCGTGGCACTCGGCTTTGGAGATATCCGCTGGATCTGTGTGGGGATGTTCAGTTTGAGGCGCATATCCGGAAGTCTTGGGCGGCTTATGTGGCCATCAATGACACGCCAGAGACGTCCCCCGCTCTTCTGTGGGAAGCCTGTAAGGCGGTTATGCGAGGGGAAATCATTAGCTATCATGGCTTGAAACGTAAGCGGTTAAATCAACAGATTTTGTCTTTGGAGAAGGCCTTGGCCGGGGCTCGGAGGAGGGCAGCTGCCTCTAATTCGGCCGGGCATCATCGCATGCTGCGTGAAATTCAGGTGGAACTGGAAACGCTCCTTCATAGGCGTGCCCAGAAATCGTTACTGTATTACCGCTTTAAGCTATATCAGCATGGCAATAGGGCTGGAAAGTTAATGTCGGCCCTGGTGCGACCTGAGGCGGGTGCCAGGCATATTGGGGCCATTCGGCATTCCGATGGGACCATCATGCGGGATCAACAGGCGATTGAGGATGTTTTTGCGGACTACCACCGGCATCTTTATGAGAACCAAGGGGATCGGGAGGAGGAGGGTCGCGCTTTCTTAGGTGGCTGTACGTTACCGAGACTTACTGCAGAACAGCTTCAGCTCCTTAATGGGCCTTTCTTGGGGAGGGAGGTGCAAGAAGGTATCAAGCACTTGAAAAACGGGAAAGCTCCGGGGGTAGATGGGTTTCGTGGGGAATTCTACAAGCTTCTGGGTACGGCTGTGGTGGCCCCCCTGGTGGGCTATTATGAAGATTTGGTGCAAAGAGGGCGGTTTCCTTATGAAGCAAACAAAGCACTTGTCACTGTTTTGTCTAAGCCGGGGAGGGATCCCCTTCTTCCGGCCTCCTATCGGCCAATCTCCCTTCTTAATGTCGATATTAAACTCTTAGCCAAAATTATGGCGGACCGGCTGGCCTCTTTGTTGCCAACCCTGATACACGCCAACCAGGTGGGCTTTGTGAGGGGCCGCCAGGTGTCTCATAACATGCAGCGGATTTTGCTGTCCCTCTGTGCGGAGCATGTTAAAAATCACGGCTCTCTGCTTATCAGCTTTGACGCGGAAAAAGCGTTTGACAGGGTTCAGTGGAGTTTTATGTACCAAGTTCTCGAAGTGATGGGGTTCGGGGGTTTCTTTGTAGATGTGGTCCGGCTGTTGTACGCTGCTCCATTGGGCGCTCTCGTGGTAAATGGCGCTGTGACGGCAGATTTCGCTATCCAGAAGGGGACGAGGCAGGGGTGCCCGCTATCCCCACTCCTTTTCGTTCTTACCCTGGAACCTCTTTTGCATCGGATCCGTGAGGCTACGCAATTTCGTGGGGTCCCGATGGGCCAGGCGGAATTCCGAGTGGCGGCATTTGCAGATGATTTATTAGTGCATTTGGGAGACCCGCAGACTGGGCTGCCCCCCCTCTTGAATCTCATACGAGAATATGGGTTGGTTTCGGGTTTTAAGCTTAATCTGGACAAATCGGAGGCGATGTTATTGGGGGCCGCGGTGGGACGGGCATGGCAGGGCGACTTCCCCTTGCGGTGGGCGGATGGGTATTTTAAGTATCTGGGAGTCTACTTGCCGGCGGATCTCGGCGACCTTTACAGCTTGAATGTCGCTCGGGTGCTAGCTTCCATTTCGTCTTTGGTGGGTAAATGGCGAGATTTGCCGCTTTCCTTGGGAGAGCGCGTGGCGCTGTGCAAGATGTCTCTCTTCCCTAAACTTCTTTATTTGCTTCAGACACTTCCGCTGTTTCTCAACCGATCGGATATTCGGCGGGTGGAGCGTGAGTTTAATAAGTTGCTTTGGCGCGGGGGTAGGCCTCGGGTGCGTTTGAGTATCCTCAGCCAGCCCCGCGAACTCAGGGGCTTAGGGTTTCCCGATGTGAGGAAATATAATGTCGCCTGTCTGCTCCGCTTTGTTCGGGATTGGCTATGGGATTTAGATGATTACTCTCCGGTAGATATGCTTGCGGGCATGTTCTCTCCACTGCACTTGCGGTATCTCCTCCACGCTAAATCGACTCTGGGAGGGGGGGTTCCCCCCTCCTTCGGCGAGTGCTTTTAGACCCGGTGAGAAGGGCTTGGCGGTCCTTCTGCTCCGGTAGACGATTGGTGGCGACCCATACTCCCTATCTTCCTATTCGAGGGAATGAGGACTTTACACCCGGATTGGGGAGATCGCCTTTTTAGGAATGGGAAAAGATGGGGATCGTTAATTTAGAACACGTGTTGACCCCAGATGGGAAGATGGTTGACTTCTCTACTCTGTGCCAGCAGTATCCTTTAGACCATACGGATCTCTTTCGGTATGCCCAACTCCGGAGCTATGTCCGCTCGGTCCCCGTGGCAACCATGAAAGGAGAGGTGAGTATGACGGTTGAGATGGCACTATTGGGGGGGAGCAGGGCATGCGTGTGTCTTGGCTACATCGGATGCTATGGGAAGGGGTCTCCCTTCTCGACTTGGCACCCCTGGCGTCCGCATGGGCAGCGGATTTGGGAGAGGCGTTGAATGGGGACGAGATTCAACGGGGGCTGGCCGCAATTCCTTCGATAAGTGTCCTAGTTTCCCACCGAGACACCCAGTATAAGATTCTGCGACGGTTATATTTTGCTCCTCTCCGGGCGTGGCGGGCGGGGGTGGGAAATGACCATTGTTGCCCCAGGTGCGCGGAGCCGCGGGCCACATTAGGGCACATGTTTTGGCTATGTCGATCTGCTCAGAGGTTCTGGGAGAAGGTGCATGTCTACTTGTTCACCTGTTTGCAACAGTCTGTGCCATGGAGTGCTAAGTGTGTGGTGTTGGACGTGTGGGAGCCAGCGTGGTCGACTGCTTGGGGGGAAGTGAAGTGGCGGTGGCTACGGTTGGTATTGGTGGTAGCTCGGGTAACTGTACTGCAGCAGTGGTTGGACACCAGAGGCCCAACGTATGGACTTTGGCGAATTCAGCTTCACAGGATAATGCTTATGGAGCATGCCTGGGATCGGGGGACCGAGCGGCGGTGGCAGCGGTTCCTGGAGGGTTGGGGACCACATCTGCACTTACTACCTTGGAGAGCTCGCAGTAGGATTCTGCGGAGGCCTTGAGGGCCGTCCAGGGTGACCGTGTCGTTGATTTCGACCCACATCTGCTTCTGCATGCTTGGAGTGATTGGTTGGATGTTTGTTAACCCCTTTGCTTTGGGTGGGTGGGGGGGGATTGGGGGGGAAGGGAGAGGGGGGTTATGGGAAGGGTTGGAGGGGGGTGGGGGGGTGGGAGAGAAGGAGTCTGTTTGACTATCTCTGGTTACCTGTGGACGGGTTTGGGAGCAGAGTTCACCCCAAACCTGGTAATATCCCTTCTTGGGTTATCTTCTTCCTTTTATCTTTTATCATCAGGTACCTTCTCCTATTGCGGTGCTGTGGGGGGGGACATGGGGGGTGGGGGGGAGAGGAGTATGGGGTGGTACTTGAGGGGTTTGTTAAAAGGGGGGGGCCTATGCGGACCTGTACCAAGTGTAACTTGTGTATATGTGTGCAAGTATGTATACAATGTACGTACTCTGCGGTCTCTACGCTGTCCTCTGTTAACCACTCCATATGGGGTGGTTGGTTGTAATGTATAGGCCTCTCGTCATTGTTGCTGCTGATGCTGTTGTTATTTTTGGTTATTTTTTGAATAAAAAACAGATTAATCATAAAATTGCAGTGTTCACAAGGATTTGTATAAGCTACTCATTAATTATGGTGTCAAAAAGAGATCCTTTTGAGGTGAGAGATCTAAGAGAGTACAAGGCATTGATGGTTGGGCCTCATCTTCAGGTTCTTCTTGGATTGCAAGGCATTTGTGGCTGAGCCTCATGACGATCCTCGGGTTCTTCTTGGCCTATTCTCCCCCTGCCTATTTATGTCTCTTCAGAGGCATAAATATGCAAGGTTCCTGTTCTTCAGGCCTTGTGGGTCCTCAAGGAGTCTTAGAGCAGTCAGAATTCTGGTAGCCCAGATCATCACACTGGAAGCAGCACATTTTCTTAGCCTAGGCCGTAGCTTCACCTTTCTGCCTCTCTCTCTCTCTCTTATTCTTTTCTCAAACCTCTCCTGGATCATTGCTGACAAGCAAGATTTGGTTTTATCCAATCAACTCAAGTTCTCATTATTTTCTGGGAACTCAGTTCCATCTTTAATCTATATTTGCTCTATATGCTTGGGAACTAAGCAATTTCATATCAGCCTCTGTCCAAAATTTCAGCAAACTTATTAATCTGGTAATTGCTGTGTGTGTACTTGGTAACATAAGTGCAAGGGTATAAATTAGAGAAAATTAATATCTCACAGTGCTGCAACATATATCTGTTTTCTCTGCAACATATATCTATTTTAACTGAAATAGAAACTTTTTAGAACAAAGTACACTTTTTCTCTGGATACTAACACGTAAAATTCAAATACAGGAAAACAGGTGAATTTATCCTAAAATCCAATATTGTAACAAATAAAAACTGTGATGTTACTGTCTTGTCCCTCAGTCATTAGCACAAAGCTTAACAAGGCAAAGTAATTATCTTGAATCTTACAGTTCAGGAAACAGGCATTCTCAAGTGACGTAAAACTTCTAAGAGGTGAAAATTGTGCTTTGTCACATTTAAATTAACATGTTATCTTCAACACAGCCAGTAGAACAAACAATTGTCTTGTGTCCCTCAGGCAAAATGTAGCTGAACAATTAACCTATAGTTATAGCTGTTTATGGCTAACTATGCCCCCTGGGGTGCTTGCCACAATTTAAAAATCCTCTTTTAACTTTTAGGTTTGTTTGGTAGCATATACAGTCAAAGACAAAGAATAGATGCATAACATATTAATGATAAAGATTACCTTCTTATTTACTCAGGATTTAATGCTCTACTTTGGAGGTAAAAAAAAAAACCGTTTCATGCCTTGTTTGTTTGATCTAGTCACTTCAGCATTCAGGGACCATAAAATCTACTGGAGTAGCCAGTAATGAAAGAAAAACAGTTTTTTACTACAAACATTTGAATACAGAACAAATCAAAGCTTACAAGTGCATTATACCTATCTGATCAGAGTTTCTCTTAACCAGGGACCTTAAAAAACAAGTAACAATTAATACTAACTCTACGGGATGGGAATCACATTACGATATGCAGGCGACAAAAGCAACAGTTGCAAGCATGTAAGGAAAAACCAACACCCAGTTCTCACTTAATCCTGACCCACAGGAACACTTAATGCCAGCCTTAAATATTTACAATATTCACATTTTTTTACACTATTTGCATTCTTCACTCTTTTCTTTTAATACATTATCTTCTCTCGAACCCCCACTCCTGGTACCAAATATCTTACTACATCAAAGGTTAACACCTTGTAATTAAGACGTGCAGTTTATCCACAAACAAAGCAAGGATACTTATCCAGAAAAGCAAGCAACTCTCCCAGTCACACATGAGTGGTCAGAAAAGAAAATTAGAAAGCAATTAGAATAATAACTAAACACACTTAATTACAGAAGAATACCGGTAATACTTCACTAAAAGAGTTATGAGATAGTGCAGCTATTTACAAAGAATATTTACTTCACCAAACTTGCATCATGCAGTCTAGTAACATCAGCTGGGAGAACTCAGCGGAGTCTGCAGAAGTCTGGGATTCTTCTCTCTCTGTCCTGAATTTACTTCACCAGATTTCTCATCATACAGCCCCAAAAGCTGCAGAAGTCTGGGATTCTTCATGCTTGCCCAAGCATATCCACTCTCTCTCTGTCCTGAATTTACTTCACCAGATTTCTCATCATACAGTCCCAAAAGCTGCAGAAGTCTGGGATTCTTCATGCTTGGCCAAGCAGATCTACACTCTCTCTGCCCTGGATTTTCTCTATCCAGTGCTTGATTCCTATATGCTATTAACAACACCCAGGTCTGTCGTCCTAGGGTCCCTGCTCCCTTGAGCTTATTATCCCAGGACTCTGCCAACCCATTATGTAATAATTTAGGCCATCCCATCCTCATCGCCATTTATGTATTGCCAAATTTTACGCTTTTCCTTCAACCCTGTCACTCACTAGCTCACTGACTAGGCACAGATACTTTAGCAAATACAATATGAGTTAACTCTGTCATTCACTAGCTCACAGACTAGGCATCAAATACAATATGAGTTAACCCTGTCATTCACTAGCTCACAGACTAGGCACAGACACTTTAGCAAATACAATATGCTTTTATTAGATTGAGTCCTTTTAGAATAATAATTAAGCACAAAGGTAAGCATTAATACTTTACCGGATATTATAGCTCATCACTCCAGGTGGGGGACTGTTCAGCGATCACTCTCAGGAGGAAAAATCCGGGAAAAAAACTACAGAGACACGTCTGCCTCGTATATCAGTTGCAGTCCCATCTTTCCTACTGAGAGTCCCCCTAAAGTACCTAACTAAGATAGTGCCTGCTGCATGCCATTACAATTCATTGGTTAACATGCTGCATGCTCAAATCAGGATTGGTTAGGTGCACATGGTTCATACCAGGATTGGTCAGGGTTAACTTTGTGCTCGTGACCAGCAGCTGAAAAAAAATGCCAGCTGCTGAGTCACTGTATGAGTCACTCATCCAGTTTTTTCCAGTCAAAGCTGTTGCCTGCTCAGAAATTTTGACCTAAAGTAACCCCAGGCTCAGCTATCAGCGCTAGCAGGCTAATTCCTAATTCAGCATGGCTCAAGAATACAATAATCTTTGCTGATCCAACTCTCACATGAAATATTCTATGTACAATATTCTTCGCTGATCCAAAAATCCAAATAAATCTTTAATTAGTAATACATGGCCCTATGTTTTACCCTACAGCACACATACACCATAAACATGTGCAGTCCCTAGAGCATTGGCCAACAGGGGCACAAACACCCACACCCACAGGCTCCACTATCCAGAGCCTTCTGGAGAGTCAGGCTGTTGAACCCTGCATGAAGAAGCAGCTACCAATACTAGCACCTGCATACCTTAGCAATGCCTGCACTGTGCCTAGGACTGGTGTGGCAGCCAGGGCTGCCATTCACCTCTATCTTTGCATATTGCTGACATAGATGTGGGAGTGTGTGTATGTCTATCCAGTGTTTTGTGGCTACCTACACCTTACTGATCCCCCAGTGCTTGCACTGTTTCCAGTGTTAGCCTGCCAATGTGCATAATGAGGAGCAAGGTATTGTGGGTATGGCCCTGACACGGTGGTCTGGGCAAGATACATCTGCACAGGGCAGAGGGCAATGGCTGGGACATTGTAGTGCCTGACCACCACCTGCACAGATAGGGTGGCCACAGCATGCCATGCTGGGAGGTCACTATCACCCTGACTGAACAGTGACCATGAAATGGCTAGGTTCCCACATAGTGCTCTACAGTGTTTTTCTTAAGTGATGTTTATGAGTCTTTTTTTCTGGGGCCCAATCACTGACATGCTTGCTTGTTGTGTGTATTTACATCCCACTTTTGGGTGCACACTGTTCTTCCAGGAACATGTGCTATGTACTAGCTAGCAGACTGTCTGCCGGTAGCATATGTATGCCTGCACTACCTTGCAGGGTGCAGCAGGTGGAGACCGACTCTACCCTCTACTGGTGAATGTCAGATTGTGGTGGGGGGCAGCTGCCAGTGCCTTATGAAATATGTAGAAATCTGCATTGACTGTCCTGGAGAGTGCCTTATTCCCCAGCAGGACTGGGGTGGTGGTCCCCTCTACTGCCTCTGATGTAGAGTGTGGATCTGTCAGTGGAGAGATCCTGTCCCCCCACCCTCACCCAGAGAGGGTGGGTTGGGTAGTGCTACATAATCTGCTTTTGGGTCCAAACACCACCTTTCTCTCATAACATGTGACCATAGCTACTACACAGGATATGCACTATTCTGGGTCCATCATAGTTTACAACAGCTAGACATGACTGGGAAATACAGATGGACACAGGTGTAACTGCAAAGACTATCGATCACACACTGGCACTGATGGGCACATACAACACAGCCTATCTTAGCCATGCCAGGTGCTGCGGACCTGGTGCTAGGCGCCCCTCCTCACCCTCAGGGTGAGCACAGGAACCGCACAATGTGACAGTCTGTAGCTACTCTGTGCCAGTAACACACATGGTCAGTTCCCCCTACTAGGCTGGGGTGCTGTAGATGCGCATACCCCATCTTGTGATCAGATGTAGACTGCTTATCTGCATGTGCAGTGCATCATGGGTACAGGTGGGTGTACCTATCCTGGTAACCACAGCAGACAGTTTGTGCGGTGACCTGCAGTCATTCTGTAGCTAGCCAGCCAGCTGTGTGTTAGAGGCTAAAGAAATGTAACCCACTGGTTACTTCAATGATTGTAGAGGCAGAGATCATGGGTTCAATCCCACAGTGGCCTTATTTAATAAGGCTGTCTGAGGCTTTTCCTTTTAATTTAAATCAGTGCTGCCAGCAAAAATGCCCTCACAATGCCGTAACCTAAGGCGCCTCATAAGGCGCCCTATAAGGCATCCTATACAGCGCCCTATAGGGCACCCTATAAAGCACCCTATAGGGCACATTATAAGGTGCCTTGGCGGACAGGGCACTTTATAATGTGCCCTATGGAGTGTCTTATAGGGCGCCTTATGTGGCACCTTAGGTTACGGCACTGTGAGGGTGTTTTTGCTGGCAGCACTGATTTAAATTAAAAGGAAATGCCTAAGATAGCCTCCTTAAATAACACCACTGTGGGATCAAACCCATGATCTCTGCCTCCACAGTCGTTGCAGTTACCAGTGGGCTACATCTTTATAGCTTCTAGCACACCACTGGCATGAACTTAGGGCTAATGCGCGTTAACGTGCCACGGCACCCACTATCATGCAATACCGATTCATTGCTACCTTGCCGCCGGAACGCCCACTACCTTATATGGTATTCTTCACATTAACGCTGCAACTAGCACCGGTAACATTAAGACGGTTTAGTAAGCATATCCCTATGGCAGGGGTGGGGAACCCTGGTCCTGGAGAGCCGCAGACCAGTCAGGTTTTCGGGATATCCCTAATGAATATGCATGAGATATATATGCATTAGAGATATCCTGCCAACCTGACTGGTTTGTGGCCCTCCAGGGCTGGATTTGGAGACCCCTACCTTACACCTCTGTCATTTAAGATTGTGAGTGGGCAAGGTGCAGATGTCCTAGACATCGAAAGGGTATATAGAATGTGTCACATTCCTCCTCGATTCTCACCACCACCAAAAAGTTGTCTAATAGACAATATTTTGGTGGTGGTGAGAAGTGAGGAGGAATGTGACACATTCTATCTAACCTTTTTGATGTCTTGGACATCTGCACCTTGCCCACTCACAATCTTAAATGACAGAGGTGTAAGGCAGGGGTCTCCAAATCCAGCACTGGAGGGCCACAAACCAGTCAGGTTGGCAGGATATCTCTAATGCATATATATCTCATGCATATTCATTAGGGATATCCCGAAAACCTGACTGGTCTGCGGCTCTCCAGGACCAGGGTTCCCCACCCCTGCCCTATGGCTTGTTTCACATCAATGGCTGGATACAGAAAGACTGCAGGTCACCGCACAAAATGTCTGCTATGTGTGCCAGGATAGGGTAACCCACCAGTACCCATGATGCACTGCACATGCAGAACAGCAGTCTACAGCTGATCACCAAATGGAGTATGCACCTCTCCAGTACCTCATCTTGGTAAGAAGAACTGACAGTGCGTGATACTGGCACAGAGCAGCTACAGACCGTGCCATTGTGCAGGTCCTGTGTTCACCCTGAGGGATAGGATGGGTGCCCAGCACCAGGTCTGCAGTACATGGGGTGCTAGAGATTGGTCCTGCAGTGTGTCTCTGTTATTATCAATGTGTGGCAAGTGTTCCTTATAGGGCAATCTAAAGTAATTCTGTGTCTCTCTATCTTCCCCAGTCACATCTGGCCCTATGGGACCTGCAATCACCCAGATTAGTGCATACCCAGTGTTACAATATGACTGCCATGGGCACCTGTTAACAGGGCAGAGGGTTGTCTAGACTCGCATGAGGTTTATGTAGCACTACCGAATATACTGCCCTCTCCGGGTCAAAGTAGTATACACCATACACCCCACAAGCAACCTTTCTGTACGTAAGGCAGCGGAGGGACATGTGGCTCAGCCATGAAAGAACAGCTTTAGAACCAGCAACCCCAGTCTTGCTGGCAAAAGACATCCCTCCAGGGGTGTTGAGCCATAGCCTTACCTGTGCCTAGGGCAGTAGCAGACCAAATCTGGAAACCTCAGCAGCCCCACACCATGGCCTGCCATGTACCAGCAGAAGGCCCAGTCAGACTGCACCTGCAGTACTCTACAAGGTGTTCCAACCATGCACAAACAAACTACAGACAAACCACAGTGCCTGTTCCCAGAGAAACTATATGCACCCAGAGTTGGGATATACAGCACAAACACTGAGTAGGTATTGCAATGATTGTACCCCAGAACAGAAAACATACAGATATCATTAGAGACAGACAGTGTACAGCACTATGTGGGAACACTGCTCAGTCAGAGAGAGTATGACCTCCCAGCATGACATGCTGTGGCCACCTTGTCCATGCAGGTGGTGGTCGGGCACCACAATGTCCCAGCCATTGCCCTACACCCTGTGTAGATGCATCATGCCCAGTCCACCCTGTCCGGGCCATACCCACAATACCTTGCTCCTCATTATGCACACTTTCAGGCTAACGCTGGAAACAGTGTAAGCACTGGGGGTCCAGTGAGGAGTAGGAAGCCAAAAAACAATGGATAGACATACACATACACACACTCACACTCCTATTGCAGCATTGTGCAGAGATAGGGGTGGTTGGCAGCCCTGCCCACCACACTGGTCCTGATCACAATGCCAGCATTGCTAAGGTGTGCAGGAGCTAGTAGTAGTGCTCTGGTGATAACTTCAGCTCCGTACTGGAGCCAACAGTCTGACTCTCCATGAAGCTTTGGATAGTGGAGCCTGTGTGAGTGGGTATTTGTACCCTGTTGGACCGTTGATAGAGTGGTCCCCAGATGTGCACTGATTGCCTTATTACAGGCATAGTGGTACCTGTGTGACCTTTGGGGTACCTGTTGGGTAATGTCCCCTGGATGGGATACTGTGGAACACAGACTACTGAGGATGTTTGACCTTGGTCAGCTGCTGTCTTGCTGATTTCCAGTTTCTGTGTTCCTATGTGCCACCTAGGCGACGGCCTAGTCAACCCTGTGCCCCAGATGTCCCCACTGCATGTCCCTCCTGCAGCCCCCTATGCTCCATTTGCACCATCACCATAGTGGCCTTTCATACTTGGGCACTATGCTGTTTCTGCATATGGAGCACTACTATCACTTTTCTTGGGCTCCCTGCCTATTTTGTACATTGCTGACGCTTAAATGGTTTCACCCTCCTCATATCTGCAGCTAACGACAGGTTTTCATTCCTGGTAATGATCAGCCCATCAGTACCCCGCGTTAGTGCCGCGGGAGCTTCTCCCCGCCAACTCCCCGCCCATTGACCCCCTTCTCTCTGTCCTCTCTCCGCCCTCTGCGGGATTTACTGCGGATAGTGACGTTAACGCGCGTTAGGTACCCTTAACGCAGGTTATCATTACCTAACGCGCGTTAACGTAGCCACTGCTACATTAACGCGGTTTAGTAAACATACCCCTAAATGATTTAGGATGGGTAGTTCTATATGGTATACACAGAGGTGAAATGTTATTTCATGTGAAAGAGGCTTTCTTGATATAAACCGGCCTTTGTGAAAGTGAGATAACTATAGTAGCTACATAAGGATAACCAACTGATTTAAGAGGGGCTTGATAACACTGCCAAGTCCTTCACTCTCCCTGCATGCTCCTTTATTAGGCCAGGTACGTGAGCTGGGACAGGTTTCCTTTCTGAAGTGTCCCATAACTAACTAGATCTGCTATAAATAATGCCACCTCAACATGTCTTATCCTGCAAAATGTTCCAAAACCCTGTCTGATGTAATGACAAAACAAGATTATAATAAAATGTTGATGCCACCTAGTTCCAGTTTTAGGCATAGGCAGCTCCCTAGGGCACCACATTTTATAGGTGCTAAACACCCAGGCAAAAGTGGAGTCTGCTCCAACTTACTTTAGTCCCATGTGTATGTGCTGCTTCAAAGAGGGGCCACAGTGGCACAGAAATCTTAATCTCTCCTCTTGGATCTCCAGTCTAAGGGATCTTTGACATCTGCCACTAACATCTACTGTCTGGGATCTGCCTTTTATCTTGTCTATGGGCACCAAAATCATAAATCTGCTCTTGATGTCACCTTGGTAAGAAAAACAAACAATCCCTCCATTGACAAACATTATGTACAAAACCATGCAAAAAGACACTCAGAAACTCAATGTACCATAAGAACACTAACTTCTGGGACTCACAGCAACAACCTTATACATGAAAAGGCAGCTCTGCATCGAATTCAAGAAGCCTCTGGAAATAGAAAGAGCCCACCAGGCCCCATCACAACGAGTGCAGCATGCTAAATATCCGAGGCTTGTCGTTTTGAAGGTTTTGCATTATCCTCAAGCTCTAAAAATCTTACAAGCTGCACGTTTACAAAATACAGTTAAATATGAGACACAAGTTATTGTTCTTTCCCGATTTCAATAAATCTACTGCAAATCAACGGAAACAACTTTTAGCATTTCAGCTGCACCTACAGAAACTACGAGCGCGCTTTGGCTTGCTTTTTCCAGCTCACATGAGGATTACACTTCATAATCAAACACGCTCCTTTAAAGATCCAGAGCAACTGCAGGCATTTCTTCAAGACTTTGAAGAAGCGGGAATGGATTAATATCATAGAACATGTGGCCTGCGGTACTGTTGACTGCCTTTCATTCATGGTGCCTCACAGATATGGTGGCATATTTATGGTCATGGCTCCATTTTCTAAATTGCATATCTGCAGTCTTGGCCCCTTATTGTGACTTATTTGAGCCTTGAGGTCACTTTTGTGGTTCATGAAGGCGCTCTTTGGCATGCGACCGTTGTTAGGGTTTGACTGAGGTCTGCAGAGTTATAGAATGGTGTGGTAGATTTGGCCAGCATGAGGCACGACACGGGACTCCACAGTAATGGTTTAAAGAAAATATACTTTATTCGGGGACAAGCATACAGACAACTGCCCTGGCCCTCTTTGAGTTTAAGGCACACATAAGGTTAAACCCTCTGTTGCCCTAGGCTTTTCCCCAGCTGCAATGTCCTTAATTGCTCTCAGTAGGACTACTCTGCTGAATAGCCGAATGCTGCTCCAGCACAGACAGCACTTCCAAAATAAAACAAAACTAGCTCCTCAAAGTTTCTTCACTTTGAGCAGCACAACTCAGCAACAGTTTCTCCAGTCAAGTAAAACTCCAGCAGCAAGGCTGAGCAGACAGTAATAAATTCAAACATGCTTCCTACCTTCACAACAGACTCTCTTTTACTACTACTATTACTAAGCATTTGTAAAGCGCTACAAGATATACACAGTGCTGCACAGACATGTAAGGGACTGTCCCTGCTCATCAGAGCTTACAATCTAGTCAAGACAGACAACACAGTAGGTGTAGACAGGGATACATCTGGGGGGAATGGTAAAGAAACACAAGGAGATCAGATGAGTCAAGATTCAAAAGCGGCAGCGAAGAGGTGAGTTTTAAGCCTGGATTTGAAAAGGGTCAGAGAAGGCGCCAGGTGTACAAACTCAGGTAGTTTGTTCCAGGCGTAAGGTGCAGCAAGGTGAAAGGAGAGAAGTCTGGAGTTAGCAATAGAACAGATGGGCACAGATAGAAGTGATTTACCAGAAGAGCAGAGTTCCCGAGAGGGGGTGTAGGAATAGATAAGAGAAGAAAGATAGTGAGGAGCTTCAGAGTGAATGCACTTATAGGTCAGCAGGAGAAGTTTTAAATGGATGCAGAAACTGGTAGGGAGCCAATGAAGTGATTTGCGAAGAGGGATAATATGAGCATGACGAGGCTGGCAGAAGATTAGCCACGCAGCAGAGTGTTGAACAGATTGAAGGGGAGAGAGATGATTCAAAGGGAGACCAGGAAGGAGTAGGTTACAATAGTCAAGACGGGAGATGATTAAGGAGTAGTGTGATGGGGCCCGTGGTTAGAGCCCTTATTGCCCTGTATAGGCGGTTGCCTAGGGCCTATGAACAAGTAATTGCTCTGGCTTGTTAAATAAAAGAGTCTTTCAGAGCAACTTTTGAATGAAACTTAAAGTGGGTTTTATTCCCCGTCCCGCTCGGACTTGTCAAGAAAACAGAAACTTAAAGATGAACAGAGCAACAAATTAATGGCAAACAAGTAATCCTTATTTCCTGTACAAAGTTCTCTTTGCATTCATTCACATAGCAAGGCTGCGTTTGTAACACATGCTGCATTCCATGGGAATGGGCTCCGGAAGATTGCTAGCGTCTTCCCATATCATATTCTCCTCAGCAGTGCCCAAACTCCCTGTGTCAGACTCCTCATACAAATGGCGCTCAGACACAGTGTCCTGTGATAAATCACTGTAATAATCAAAAGAGGCTCTTCTCCCTTCAGGGCTATACCTCTCTGGCCTGTGGTATCTTCTGCCGGGGCTCTCCTCCCAGAAGAACAGTTCTGAACCACCTTGCTGCTTGTAGTTATATTCAGGACCACGCCCTTGGTACTTAGGGGTTTTAAACTTCTCCCTATAATCATATGGAGGATTCCTTCTCTCTGCAGGGACTGCCTTAATACTTGGCTCCCTATACCTTATGGCTTTTTCCTTCCAGGCTGGTTGTGCAGGAGTATAATTAGACTTAGTTTTACACCTACTTCTTAGGCTGCAGACATGCTTGGAGTTCCCATCCCCCAACACTCTCCTCTCACAGTGACCTCTGCCTTGAGCTGGCACATACCGGTCTCTAGTGTAGTGGGATCCTCCTAGCTTCTCTTTCAGGTTATTTCTGGTAGCAGGTTTACTCTTGGAACAGCTTGCCTTGAACCTCTCTTCTCGAGAGCTGGAGTCAGACTCACTTCCTGGTTCTCCGTGAGAAGAGTTTCCTCCCAGCAATCCCCTGGGGTTTTTGCTCAGCTGATGAGAGCCACACCTCCTGCTATCCTCTGCAACCCGACCTGCAGTCCTACTCTCTGCAGTTCCCTTTGGTGTTCATGTTCTTGCTCCTCCTCTTGCCACTCCCAATCTACTCCACTGACTGGAACCTTGCCTTAAGTAATCCCTAGCTCTGCACGTGACCTGGGGATTTTCACTCAGGTGTTCCTGATGGGATTTTTGTTTGCTACGTAGCAAGAATTTCCCTTGCTCCGGTGAATCAGAGTGCCTAGTGCTGCTTTCTAAAGCTGACTCTGAGGTAAGTCTTTCTTTTACCTGAATTTGCATAGGCTGTGTACCCCTTGCTGCATTACATATCCCCCCTCTTAAGATATTCCGTGATGGTGAACTCATGTGCACACAGCGCGGAATCTGTCCTGGCCTCATGAGTGGTCCCTCATACCTGCTGTACAATGGGTCACCCTCCTCCCAGGGTTTTTGGGGACATGTGTGTTCTGCCCGGTACTGGGGTAGTATTTTAAAACGGGTAACAGTGGCCATCCTTTCATGCCATGGTTTCAAAACATTTATGTGGTACGTCTGAAGGCGTCCCCTGTCATTCTTGACCACATATGATACCGGACCCTTGCGGTCCATTACCGTATAGGGACCCTTCCACCGGGCCTCAAATTTTGGCCCTGGATCAGTGACCATTACCACGACCTTATCGCCTGTGGCCAACTGTCTAGGTTTTTTACCCCTGTCGTAATATTTTTTCTGTGTTTTCCTACTATCCTGTAGATTTTTATCTGCGGCTTGAGATGCCCTCTGGAGGCGACTCCGTAGCCCGCAAAGAAACTGGGGAACTCCTATTTCTTCCTCACCCAGTTCCACCCACTGGTCTCTCAATATGTCCAAGACCCCTCGTGGCGCCCGTCCGAACATAAGTTCGTAGGGAGATGTTCCTAGGGAGGTTTGCATCCGTTCCCTGCTAGCATATAGGACAAATGGGAGCATAACATCCCAGTCCGCCATTTGCCCTTCTAACCCCCTCCTCAGCAACTGCTTAAGGGTTTGGTTAAATCGTTCCACCAGACCGTTTGTCTGTGGATGATAAGCCGCTGTTTTTATATGGGTGATGCCAAAAGCATCCCATACCTGCGCTAAGTACCTTGAGACAAAATTGCTTCCTCTGTCTGTGAGCATTTCCCTCGGGAAACCTACCTCACAGAATAATTTTATTAATTCTGTGGCTATGAATCTGGCCGAAATGTTCCGTAAAGGAATTGCCCAGGGGAACCTAGTGGCTACATCCATGATAACTAGGATATATTGAAATCCCCTAGGGGTTCTTATCAGGGGCCCTACAATATCCATTGCCATTCTCTTAACTGGTTCCGTTATGGTAGGCGTTTGGATCAGGGGAACTCCTGCAGGCTTTGCAGCGCTTACTCGCTGACAAGCCGGACAAGCCTCGCAGAATTTCTTTGTCTCTCGAAATACTCCCGGCCAATAAAAACGCTCGAGAATTTGGTCGAGTGTGGCCTGTACCCCTTTATGCCCTCCAATGGGGTGGTCGTGAGCGAGCCTCATGACAACTGCCTTAAATGTGGTAGGAACTACCAACTGTTTCCTAATGGCATCATTATGGGGATTACTACTTTCCCTATATAAAATATCATCCTCTAAGAGGAATCTAGGGAGCACGTCTCTATCCGTCTTTGCAAACTCGAAGGCGTATTTTAATACAGGGTCTGCCTTCTGTTCTTTAGCAAAGGACGGAAACTTTTTTACTAAGTCTGCCGGTACCCAGGGTAACCCTTGCCCATCGGCTACTCCGGCTCTCAACTGGGCTCGGTGTTGCCTCTCCCAGCGCTTTTCACCCTTGCTTTTCTTTTTTCCTTCGCTAGGGGTAGCAATTAAATCATCATGTCTGGGAAGCTCGTGTAGGCCTTCATCTGCCCTCACCTCTTCCCCCTCCTCGGGTTCTATCTCACCCTCTTCTATTACTGGGACAGGATTTTCCTCTACTAGAGTTTCACTAGGGGGTCTCAGTCCCTTTGCCTGAGATCTGGTGGAAACTAATCCTCCCTTTATGTATGTATTGCTCTCCATGCCTTTATAGAAGGGTGGCCAATCTCTTCCCAACACTATATCGTACGGTAGCCTGGGAATAATGGCTACTAAGACTTCCCTTCGTGTGCCTAAGCCCTTAACTTTTACCCTATACAAAGGATATGAAGTTGTTGCACCATGCACACATTGTATTTTCGCTGTGCCTTCTTGCTGACTCGGGGGAAAACCCCTCTGGGCCTGTATGGTTTTCCACAAACGGCGGGAGACCATACTTTGGTCGGCCCCCGAGTCAAGCAAGGCCTTAGCTGGGACTCCCTGTACCTCCACATCTACACGGAAACCTGCAGCTGTGTGGTGTTCATGGCCAGTGACAAGTGCTGTACGAGACATACATTCTCTCTTTAAGTGCCCACTTTTCCCACACTTAAAGCACTTTAACATTTTGTTACCATCCATTTTTATACACCTGGATTCCTTTGAATCCCCTCTGTTCCTTGGAGAAACATTTATACCTCTTACAGAATTGGCTAACCCTGACCTGCTGCTAGCGCTGGCTTCTTTCATTACTTCAGCCTCAAAGAACCTTTCGGTTAGGTGCGCTGCTTCAGCAGAGGTTCTACAATTCTGTAGGGTCAGAAATGTTCTAACCTCTTCTGGTACTGCATCAAAGAATTGCTCTAATACGATTAGATCAATTACCTCTTCCATCGGTTTACCCTCGGGTTCAAGCCACCTTAAAACCAGCCCATGCACTCTGTGATACAGTGCCTTTGGGGTTTCATCCGGTTGAATCCGGGTAGACCGTAGCATGCGTCTGTACGCGGTAGGGGTTAAGCCCAACCTGTCACGCACAGCTCTTTTAACCTCTTGATAATCAGCTGCTAACGCTGCTGGCATGGCCCTGTAGGCTGCCTGAGCCTCACCGGTTAGTGCTGAGGCTAGCCTAACGGCTAATTGCTCTTGTGGCCATTTTGCATTAAGAGCTATTCTCTCAAATGTTTGCACAAAGTCATCGAAATTGTCATTAGCATGCATTTGCCCCAGTGTCCAAATCCCACAGCTCTGTGGGCCTACCCCACAGATTGGTACTGCTGCTGGTGACTCTTCCTTCTTTGGCTCCTTCAGGAGAGTACGCATTAAGTCCGTCAGGGGCTTCTGTTGCTCCACCAGGGCAGCGATGGCCTGCTCCTGGTTCTGCCGAGCTAGCTCTCCCTGCTTCTCGAACTGGCTGCTCATCCACCTGAGAACCTCCTGTGCATTCATCGTGGTCATCTTTTTTTCTGGAAAACAAATCAGAAACACGCAAACCCAAGTGTGGCACAATAATACAAGGAAAAATTTCTTCCTCCCAAGCCTTCTCCTTCTCACCAGCGATCCTCCCAACCTGTGCCCAAATACCCGTTACCTGAGCAAGGTGGAGGTTCTTATTTTGAGAAGGTGCTTGCCGTCGCACTCTTGGAATCCTGGATCCTCCTCTGGGCGTGTCAACTTCGCTCTTCCCGCGTCGTTGCTCCACTCCGTAGTTTGTCTCCTGGACTGGATCCGATAAAACTACGCCAACTTGTGATGGGGCCCGTGGTTAGAGCCCTTATTGCCCTGTATAGGCGGTTGCCTAGGGCCTATGAACAAGTAATTGCTCTGGCTTGTTAAATAAAAGAGTCTTTCAGAGCAACTTTTGAATGAAACTTAAAGTGGGTTTTATTCCCCGTCCCGCTCGGACTTGTCAAGAAAACAGAAACTTAAAGATGAACAGAGCAACAAATTAATGGCAAACAAGTAATCCTTATTTCCTGTACAAAGTTCTCTTTGCATTCATTCACATAGCAAGGCTGCGTTTGTAACACATGCTGCATTCCATGGGAATGGGCTCCGGAAGATTGCTAGCTTCTTCCCATATCATATTCTCCTCAGCAGTGCCCAAACTCCCTGTGTCAGACTCCTCATACAAATGGCGCTCAGACACAGTGTCCTGTGATAAATCACTGTAATAATCAAAAGAGGCTCTTCTCCCTTCAGGGCTATACCTCTCTGGCCTGTGGTATCTTCTGCCGGGGCTCTCCTCCCAGAAGAACAGTTCTGAACCACCTTGCTGCTTGTAGTTATATTCAGGACCACGCCCTTGGTACTTAGGGGTTTTAAACTTCTCCCTATAATCATATGGAGGATTCCTTCTCTCTGCAGGGACTGCCTTAATACTTGGCTCCCTATACCTTATGGCTTTTTCCTTCCAGGCTGGTTGTGCAGGAGTATAATTAGACTTAGTTTTACACCTACTTCTTAGGCTGCAGACATGCTTGGAGTTCCCATCCCCCAACACTCTCCTCTCACAGTGACCTCTGCCTTGAGCTGGCACATACCGGTCTCTAGTGTAGTGGGATCCTCCTAGCTTCTCTTTCAGGTTATTTCTGGTAGCAGGTTTACTCTTGGAACAGCTTGCCTTGAACCTCTCTTCTCGAGAGCTGGAGTCAGACTCACTTCCTGGTTCTCCGTGAGAAGAGTTTCCTCCCAGCAATCCCCTGGGGTTTCTGCTCAGCTGATGAGAGCCACACCTCCTGCTATCCTCTGCAACCCGACCTGCAGTCCTACTCTCTGCAGTTCCCTTTGGTGTTCGTGTTCTTGCTCCTCCTCTTGCCACTCCCAATCTACTCCACTGACTGGAACCTTGCCTTAAGTAATCCCTAGCTCTGCACGTGACCTGGGGATTTTCACTCAGGTGTTCCTGATGGGATTTTTGTTTGCTACGTAGCAAGAATTTCCCTTGCTCCGGTGAATCAGAGTGCCTAGTGCTGCTTTCTAAAGCTGACTCTGAGGTAAGTCTTTCTTTTACCTGAATTTGCATAGGCTGTGTACCCCTTGCTGCATCACAGTAGATAAGTGTCTTAGTAGTGTGTTCAGAAAGGAATGGGCAGATTTTGTTGATGTTATAGAGAAAGAAATGGCAGGTCTTAGTTATCAGATGGATGTGTATGGAGAAGGAGAGAGAGGAATCAAAGACAACCCCAAGGTTGCGAGCTGAGGAAACAGGGAGGAGTAGAGAGTTATCCACAGAGACTGAGAAAGGAGGAATAGGAGAGGACGTTTTAGGGGGAAAAATAAGAAGTTCAGTTTTGGCCATGTTCAGTTTCAAATGGCAGTGAGACATCCAAGCAGCAGTGTCAAAAAGGCAGGCAGAGATCAGGGTCTGGATTACCGGAGAAATTTCAGGCATAGAGTGGTAGATCTGGGAGTCATTAGTGTAAAGATGGTACTGAAAGCCATGGAAAGAGATGAGCACACCAAGGGACTGGGTATATAGAGAAAACAGGAATGGACCCAAGATAGATCCTTGAGATACACCAACTGAGAGCAGGATAGCAGCAGAGGAGGATCTACCAGAACAAACACTGAAAGAGCGATGGGAGAGATCAGATGAGAACCAGGATAATACAGAGCCCTTAAAACCAAGCAAGGACAGGGTATCAAAGAGAAGGTTGTGGTCAACCATGTCAAAAGCAGCAGAGAGGTCAAGAAGGATGAGGAGAGAGTAAAGGCCCTTGGATTTTGCCAGGAACAAGTCACTGGAGACTTTGGCAAGAGCCGTTTCAGTAGAGTGTAAAGGACGAAAGCCAGATTGTAGAGGATCCAGGAGGGCATAAGAGCACTGCTCCCTCTAAGCTGTGTGCGTGTGCGCGCGCACACACCTCGCCGAGCGAGCACACATACTTTACAACAGAGCGCACAAAAATTACGTTTCTGATTCTGATAGAAAACAACACAGACGTCTTAAAATTTAAAAGTTGTTGTGTATTTACAGTTTTCACAAGTTCTACAATATTTTCTAGTGCAATCTTACAGGCCTTCAGGATATAAGATCTTTGGTCTTAAACTTTAATTTGCGCATTGAGAAACTTCCGCTTCCATACTTTGGGGTATGTTTACTAAACCGTCTTAACGCAGCACCCAGCTCTGAAGGGTAGAGTAAGGCCTCCCAGAGGGCGGAGATAGGGGTCAATGGGCGGAGAGTGGGCAGGGAGAGACTCCAAGCATACTAACGCTGTGAAATCCGGGTCTGAACACTGACACCAGTGAAACCCTCGCGCTAGAGGCACATTTGCAGGAGAGAGAAACCATTTCAGTCAGCAATGTACATCAAAGGCAGGGAAACCCAGAAAAAGTGATAGTAGTGATACATGTGCAGGAACCAAAAAGGCAAATAAACATATAAAATGACCAAAACCACATTTGAAATCCCAATAACCAAGCTGGCCAATATTGATATTAATGATAAAGATAAAGCAACACTACTGACAAAGCGTAAAAAGGAAGATATCATGTTTGGAAGGGTCTATGCTCTGTCACCATACAAAGTGAATGATCCCACATTGAAATAGCGGTGATCAGGGTTTTTGTTGTTTATATTGGGTAGGTTTGTTATGGCGTGCACATGTGCAGCAACAGCAGAGAGGGCACGTAGGAAAGGGCAACTGTACTGATGCTGCAAATGGGATACAGGGGGCTGCAGGTGACACATGCTGTGGTCCAGCTGGGGCACAGTGCGGACTTGGCAGATACCTAGGTGGCACATAGGAATGCCAAAACTGTAAAGCAGCAAGACAGCAACTGATGAGGCTCCAACAAGGGCATGAGTATGTGTCCCACAGTGTCACAGGGGATATTACCCAGCAGGCACCCCCAAGGGCACATAACATTGGCAGGCGGTGCCGGGGGGGAAGCGCGCATGTCCATTTAGGCACTCCTACCCAACAACCCACACCAAAGGCAGCTGCCTACCGGCACACTGGATGGCCTGGGACTGCGCACCACCAGCACCACCGGCATTAGGGCATGTCAGCATGGTGGCGGAGGGGTGCTGGCGGCGGAGGGGGCAGTGGCATCTGCCCACAGCAGACCATGGCCAAGCTCTGTTTAGGTGGGTGCCATGCACTGCAACAGATAAGGTCTGTCTGATGAACAGTCATGGTATCCTCAGGGAATGATCTGCCCCTGTGGCAACAGTTTGGTGCAGTACACACAGCCAGTGTGCTCAGGAGCAGAAGGTTACAAGTTCAAGTCCCAGCTGTGGTTCCTGACAACCCTGTCCCCATGTTTTACCCAGTGGTAATAAAGACAGAACCTTTATTGCAGATAAAATAAACATGCCTGAAACTCCTATATTTTACCCTACAGAGCACAGACACCATAAACGTGCAATCCCTAGAGCAGAGTTTCCCAACTGCAGTGCTGGAGGGCCAAACACCATTCAGGTTTCATGCTGTCCCTAATAAATATGCCTGTGCTTCATTTGTATGCGCCACCCCCATTGTATGCAAATGTATCTCATGCATATTCATTAGAGACAGCATGAAAACCTGAACAGGGTTTGGCCCACCAGGACCGGAGTTGGGAAACTCAGCCCTAGAACAGAGGCCAACAGGGGTACAAACACCCACACCCATAGGCTCCACTATCCAACGCCTCATGGAGAGTCAGGCTGTTGGGCCCTGCGCGGAGCAGCATTTCCCAATACTGGCACCTGCATACCTTAGCAATGCCCTCCTAAACTTGGGAACAAATTCCACATATATCAAAAGGTTGCTATGATTCATGTCAGATAACAAATCCTAAGTTAAATACGATTTGTTGATAGTTTCAACATAGCAACCTTTCTGATATCTGTGGAGTGTGTTTCAGTTATTGATTTTGACAGTGTTTACCACCCCGGGGAGTGACCCCAAAAGTTTTACGCACCATAGCAATGCCTGCTCTGTGCCCAGGACTGGTGTGGCGGTCAGGGGCTGCCACAAACCTCTATATTTGCATAATGCCGACATAGGTGCAGGAGTGTGTGTCTGTCTATCCAGAGTGTTATGGCTGCCTACACCTTACTGAGGCCACACTGCTTGCACTGTTTCCAGTGTTAGCCTGCCAATGTGCATAATGAGGAGCAAGGTACTATGGGTATGGCCCAGATAGGGTGGCCTGGGCAGGATACATCTGCACAGGGTATAGGACAATGCCTGGGACATTGTAGTGCCTGACCACCACCTGCACGGACAGGGTAGCTACAGCATGTCATGCTGGGAGGTCACTCTCACCCTGACTGAGCAGTGACTACGGCATGGCTAGGTTCCCCCATAGTGCTTTATGCTATTTCTTTCAAGTGATATTTATGGGTTGTCTTTTCTGGGACCTAATCACTGACATACCTGCTTGGGGTGGGTGTACACAGTTTCTCCAGGAACATGCACTATGTACTAGCTAGCAGACTGTCTGCAGTTAGCATGTGTATGGCTGGCATGCCTTGCAGGGTGCAGTGGGTGAAGACTGACTGTGCTCTCTGCTGGTGAATGTCAGATAGTGGTGGGGGGCAGTTGAGCTTCTCCAGCATTCTGCCTGTCTGCCATTGCCTTATGTAATGTGTAAAAATCTGCATTGACTGTGCTGTAGGGTACCTGTTCCCCAGCAAGACTGGGGTTGATGGTCCTCTCTACTGCCACCATTGCAGAGATGTACAATGTGGATCTGTTGGTGGGAGATCCTGTCCCCCCACCCTAAGCCACAGAGGGTGGTTTGGGTGGTGCTTCATAATCCGCTTTTGATCATGGCACCCACACAGGGTATGCACTATTCTTGGTGCATCACAGTCCACAAGGGCTAGACGTGACTGGAAAATACAGATGGACACAGGTGTATCCTAGGTGTGTCTGAAAGGACTACCTATCACACACTGGCACTGATGGGGAACTGCAGCATAGTCTATCTCAACCAAGCCAGGTGCTGCGGACCTGGTGCTGGGTGCCCCACCTCACCCTCAGGGTGAGCACAGGACCCGCACAATGTCACGGTCTGTAGCTACTTTGTGCTAGTAACACACACAGTCCGTTCCCCCTACCAGGCCTAGGTGCTGTGGGGGTGCATACCCCATTATTTTATTTATTTTTTATTTATTTAAAGGGTATTTCTATCCCGCTTTATCCTTCAATCAAGGCAGTGTACACATCAATCAAACGAAAGAGTTGGTGTTTGTGTTCTCAGGTATTCTTATGCTGTACAGTGAGTATGTATGAGTGTGGGTGGAATGATTAAGGTGAGCTATTTACAACATGTGCTTTTTACAGTTATATACATGTACTTTTTACAGATATAAACAATGTGCTGCGGGTAAGACAATAGCCGGGTTTGGTGATTCTGTTATATGCTCGGTCCGTAGTGCTCTGTGAAGAGCAATGTCTTTAATTGTTTTCGAAAGTCCTTTAGATCTTCTGTTGATCGTAGATCATCTGGGAGTGCGTTCCATATTATTGGTGCTGCCATTGATAGAGCTCTTTGTGTGGTAGATTTGCATGCTTTTGTGTAGTTTTTTGGTGTGTTGAATGTGTCTGCTGTGGCCCTTCTCCTAAGTCTTGTGCTGACGTCTGGTAGTATGAGGGGTTGGAGGCTAAGAGCGGAGTTTCTGTGTTTGATCCTGAATATGTTTAGTATCATTTTGTATTTGATGCGGGAGCTAATTGGGAGCCAGTGGAGGTCTGTAGACTGCAGATCTGCATGTGCAGTGCATCCTGGGTACGGGTGGGTTTACCCTATCCTGGTAACCACAGCAGACAGTTTGTGTGGTGACCTGCAGTCTTTCTGTAGCCAGCCAGCAGTGTGGTAGTAGCTATAGAGATGTAGCCTACTGGTTACTTCAGTGATGTGGAGGCAGAGGTCATGGGTTTGAACCTGCAGTGGTGTAATCTAAAAAGGCAGTCTGAGGCATGTTCTTTTAATTTAAATCAGTGCTGCCAGCAAAAACACCCTCACAGTGCTGTAGCCTAAGGTGCCTCATAGGCGCCCTGTAAGGCGCCTTATACAGCGCCCTATAGGGCACATTATAGGGTGCCTTGCAGACAGGGCACTTTATAATGTGACCTATGGGGCGCCTTATGAGGCACTTTAGGTTACGGCACAGTGAGGGTGTTTTTGCTGGCAGCACTGATTTAAATTAAAAGAAAATGCCTCAGACAGGCTTTTTTAGATTACACCACTGCAGGATCAAAACCCATGACCTCTGCCTTCACAGTCATTGCAGTAACCAGTGGGCTACATCATTATAGCTTCTTACACTACGCTGGCATGTACTTAGGGTTAATGCGCGTTAACATGCCACAGCGCCCACTATCGTACGATACAGATTCTTGCTACCTTAGGACTGGAACGCCCACTCCTTATATGGCATTCTTCACATTATCGCTGCAACTAGCGCCTTTAACATTAGGACGGTTTAGTAAACATACCCCTTTGTCTTTTTGTTTCTTCTTTCCTTTTTCTTTCTTTCCGGTAATATTCTTCATCCATTCTTTGATCGTTTGATATTGGTGAAAAGACAGTTTAGAATTGTGTTTAGTCATTTCAACGATTTCCTCATTTAAAGTTTTATCTCTTAGGGGTATGTTTATTAAACAGCGCTAACGTTGCAGCGGCGACGTTATCATTTGATAATGCAACATTACCGCTCGATAACATCAATTATCGCTCGATAACGTCTCCGGTGGCGTTAAGGCTCACAGAGGGTGGAGTAAGGCTCCCCAGAGGGAGGAGATAAGGGGTCAATGGGCGGAGAGTGGCGGGGAGAGGCTCCAGGCACACTCATGCTGTGAAATCAGGGTCTGAAAATTAACACCAGTGAAAAACTCGCATTAGGAGTGGAGGAGTGGCCTAGTGGTTGGGGCAAGGTACTTCAGGCCGGAAGGTCGGGGGTTCAAATCCCACTAGGGGACAGCAACCTTGGGCCAGAAGGACTGGGGTTTCTAGTCCCACAGGTGCTCCTTGTGGTCTTGGGCAAGCCACTTAACCCTCCATAGCCCATGTTCCCTGTAAAATAGTTATCTCCAAGTTATAATGCCCTGTTCAATGTAATTTCAGTTTGTTCAATGTAAACCGCACTGATGCAGAATAGCGCGGTATATAAGAGAATGTAAATAAATAAATTAGAGGCACATTTGCAGGAGAGAGAAACCATTTTAGTCAGCAATGTACAGCAAAGGCAGGGAGACCAAGAAAAGTGATAGTAGTGTGTGATGAGGAAGCTGCCCAGAGCCTAGAGAATACTGATAAAGGAAGGGAATTTACCCTAATCAAGGGACCTGTTTTGGCAGGTTACAGGAATAAAACTGCATATTTACCTAAAAGACAGGTTATTCCAGGCTGCAGTGGCCTGCAGAGAGCCTCTAGTGGAGATGAGGTGCAAGAGTATAAGCCCAGATGGAAAACCCTTACGTCATTCCTAATTACTCAGCTGCCAGGAGGAGTTTGACCACCAACACCTGGGGACTGCAAGGGAGGGGTTGGAAACTGGGAACTTTAAAACTAGAACAGAATATGCAGAGAGCAGAGGACAAGGGAAGCTTAAGCCTGGGAGACGAGGAGAGCGAGGAGGCAATCCTGAGAGGAGGCTTGAAGGCAAGCGTGAGAGCAAGGAAAGAGGAGCTCTGAGAGATTCATGTTCTTGGAGAGATTCCTGGGAGAAGCCAGCTCCAAGGGATTGGGGAAATCCAAAGGCTTGGAGAACTGCAGGTAGGAACCCTAAGAAGAGGTATGGAGCAGCTGCCCTGAGGTCCAGGAATATAGACTGGAGGACAGGTTACAAAAGCTCCAATGCATGCTGGCCAGAATATTTGAGAGGACAGTCTAATGCCAGCTTTAACCCAGGTATGAACTATGAACGTTTGTCTAACCTAAAGCAAGGCAAAGTGTTTAGACACATTTCCTGTCCTGGTGAAGGTCAGTTAGTAAAGCCCTCTGAACCAGCTCCTGATATAGAGCTAATGCAAATAGAAGAACAGACTATAATTACAGAGGAGGACGATAATCTCATGGACTGTTCTTTATGCAAGGTTGCTAGCACAGAGAAATCCTGAAAGTGGGATCAAACATCAAAAGGGAAACGTTCTAGTAACTGGCACTAGAAGTTTGTGTAAATACATGTGCAGAGAAGGAAAAGAGCTGTTGATTGAAGCTTGTTAGCCAGCTGGTACTAGAGCAGCACACAGCTCAGGCTATGCACACGTTGGATACAAAAGTGTTTTAAATGTGAAAAGAAAAGCTGTTTTTGGTGAAGAAGCTTTTACTTTTTGGTTTTCTTCTACTCCAACTCTGCTGAGCAGGTGTCTCAGCAGTGACTGAGAAAAACTTTCTGTTGTTAATGGACTTTACAAGCTACTTGCTTTACCCTTCAATTGTATTGTTATTTTGAATATAAATCCTGGAAAATACATCCTAAGGTGTTACCAAATAGAATCTGTGTGCATCTGGATTTACCTATGTCACTGCCTTACACTCGAGCCAACTACATTGTCTTCATTTACCTCAAAGGCAAGCACCGCATGACTGGACTACCAGTACCATAATCCTTTGCAAGTTAGTCAGTCTGGAACTTTGCTTAATTGAGGAACTCTATATAACAAGCACACCCCTCTATACACATGTAAGGGGCTATGGGCGTGACAGTGGCGTAGTTCTTGGATATATTTTTACATCAAGGATACCAGGAATTCAAAAAGGATTTACAACGGCAGAAAACTTTCAAACCAGGAGGTTAAAAGAGGAATTTCTCTGAAGGTCTTGAAGATAAAGAGGCTGATCCAGGAGCAGTTCCGGGGAAAAGGTCCTGTATGAGCCAAAATCCTCACTGGTATAAGGTAAAAAGTACCTGGGTATGACCAGTGGTGGATAAGAAAGTGTTTATATGGGGGCATTTGAAAAAAAAAACCTGTTTGGAGGGTGCCACCCTTTGTGTGCTTTTCTTTTTGTTTCTTACAGGATACGAAAGAATGGATCCCAAGGAACTGGTGAGCTGGATGGCAGCTCAATTCCCCAGGCAACAGGATATCGCACAGCAGGCTCAGGACTCAGCACTCACCGCCATAAGGGAGCAGCAGAAGCCAGTTCTGGATCTAGTTGAGGCGTTAATTGCACTGCATGGCCAAGAAAGAGCTGAATCAACACCAACAGTGGCACCTGTTACTCCCCATGTGGACAATGTGGGACTTGGTCAGGATATTGGGGCATTCAGTTTTGGGAAACTCACACCTGATGATAATGTGGATGATTTCCTAGAATCATTCGAGAGGGTGGCTCAGGCACTAGCTTGGCCAGAGACCCAGTGGGCAGTAAGGCTGGCAACTTCATTAACTGGGGAGGCGCTTGCAGCCTATAGAGCCATGCCAGCAGCCCAAACCTTAAATTATAGAGCTGTTAAGAGTGCCTAGGGCGGACTGTTAATGTGTATAGGCGAATGTTTAGGGCTACTGTGTTGAGAGTTGGCGAGACGCCGAAAGCTCTGAGTCAGAGAATTAGAGGGCTAGCTCTGAAATGGCTAGCGCCTGAAGGAAAGAGTATAAAAATGATTTTGGACAATATCATGCTGGAACAATTTATGTCAGCAGTCCCAAAAGAATTACAGACCTTCCTCATACAGCAAAATTGCCAAAGCCTCGGAGAGGCAACCCTTTTTTCTGAACGGTTTATGGAAGCCGCACAGGCTTGTCAGAGAACGGGTGGCTCTCTGAAAGTTGGTGCTGAGGTAAGCTGTGCTGTATCAGAGAAGAGGTTTGGAAAGGATGTTGTTTCTGAAAGTAATACTGTGCCTATCCAGGTTATGAAATACGCTAAGAAAAAGTGCTTCCAGTGTGGAAAGTGGGGACACTTGCATAAGGCATGCCAGTTTCGCACTAATCTAATGGGTGTTAACTTAAAACAGCCTGAAGAAGGTTTCCTTTTGTTGGTTGATGTGCAAGGGATTACCACGAGTGCTCTTTTAGACTCTGGTGCAGACCAGAGTATGCTATCTAGAAGGCTTTGGAAGAAAATAGAGGCCCAAGAAAAATTTGAGCATAGAAGCCCCGAGGGTAGCATACGCATTAGATGCATTCATGGAGCTGCCTCATTGTATCCCACATACAAGCTGTTAGTTAAGGGCTTGGGAGTACAGAAGGAGATCCCTTTAGCAGTAGTTCCCAAACTTCCTTTTGATTTAGTCTTAGGAAGAGACTGGCCACAATTCAAACAAGGTTTAGTGGAAGGTCTAGAGCAGAAGAGGGACCTTGTATCCACCCGATCACGGGTTAAGGCAGGTATCCAGGTGGAGGAGGAAGAGACTTAGGAGACTTACCTTCCCATGAGGATTTAATAAGCCCACCATCTGAGAAAGTTAAAAAAGGTAAAGCTCAAAAGCGGCGTGAGAGACATTGCAGGGCACAGGGAAGGGCTGAGATGGAGTCTAGTCAAGGCTTGCCCTGGGTGCCAGCTGAGCTTGTAGAAAAGTTTCCTAACTTTCCCCAGGAACAGAGAGCTGATCAGGCTCTCACTCGAGCTTTTGAGTATGCTCAGGTGGTGAGAGAGGTTCTCCCCAGATTCATATTAGATAATGAAATATTATATAGGGAGAGTCAGGACCCCCGGACTGGGACAATCCGCAAACAGTTAGTGGTACCAACAACATTTAAGGGGCTAGTTCTTAGGCTGGCCCATGATCATCCCGTGGGAGGCCATAAAGGGGTGCAGGGAACGCTGGATCAAATACTCATGCGCTTTTATTGGCCAGGCATTTTTAAAGAAACTGCCCGGTTCTGTGCTGCATGCCCAGCGTGCCAGCGTGTTACGGCAACTCTCCCCCCGGTGGTGCCTTTAATTCCCACACCCATTATATCGGACCCAGTGGGAAGCATTGCTGTGGACATAGTAGGTCCATTAGTCAAAACACCCCGAGGGTTTCAGTACATCTTGGTTATGATTGATCAAGCAACAAGGTTTCCCTGGGCCATACCCTTACAGAAGATTTTCGCTAGGACGATAGCTTTAGAATTGATAAAATTATTCTGTGAAATTGGTTTCCCCAGAGAGGTGCTAACTGACCCAGGGTCCAATTTTGTATCTAGGTATTTGGCCCAGGTCTGGGATGCTTTTGGCATTCGTCATGTAAAGACATCGGTATATCATCTTCAGTCAAACGGTTTAGTAGAGAGGTTAAACCAAACTCTTAAACAGATGTTGAGAAGAGGATTAGCAGGAGATTTAAAAGAGTGGGATATGTTATTGCCCTTCGTTTTATATGCCTGCAGGGAATGAATTCAGGTTTCCCTGGGTGTCTCCCCATATGAATTCATGTATGGGAGAGCCCCGCGTGGACTTTTAGATATTTTGAGGGAGCAATGGTTAGATCCCGAACCAGAGAATGAGGAAGTTCCACAATTTTTACGTGACTTGAGAGCATGTTTAAGGAGAGCCTCGCAGGTTGCTGAAAGAAACCTGCAGGACAGCCAAGTGCGCCAAAAAGGGTGATACGACCAGAAGGCCAAGGCACGCCGGTTAACCCTTGGTGAAAATGTTTTGGTACAGGTAGCGGGTACCACACCCAAGTTTGAAGTACAGTGGAAAGGGCCCTGGAAGGTAGTCAAGCAGGTGAGCCCAGTGTCTTATGTGGTAGAAAACTCTATGGGACGCAGGCAGACGTACCACATAAATGTGCTCAAATCTTGGAAGGAGAGGTCTGCAACTGATAATGTCCCTAGCACTAGCCAAGAAATAAATGAGCGCTCAGAGGACAATAATGCCCTCACTGGTATTACGGACTGTAGGGAGGATTCTCCACAGCTACAGCCAGCCCATAATAACTTAAGCAGGGGGGTATGTGATGAGGAAGCTGCCCAAAGCCTAGAGAATACTGATAAAGGAAGGGAATTTACCCTAATCAAGGGACCTGTTTTGGCAGGTTACAGGAATAAAACTGCAAATTTACCTAAAAGACAGGTTATTCCAGGCTGCAGTGGCCTGCAGAGAGCCTCTAGTGGAGATGAGGTGCAAGAGTATAAGCCCAGATGGAGAAACCCTTACGTCACTCCTAATTACTCAGCTGCCAGGAGGGAGTTTGACCACCAACACCTGGGGACTGCAAGGGAGGGGTTGGAAACTGGGAACTTTAAAACTAGAACAGAATATGCAGAGAGCAGAGGACAAGGGAAGCTTAAGCCTGGGAGACGAGGAGAGCGAGGAGGCAATCCTGAGAGGAGGCTTGAAGGCAAGCGTGAGAGCAAGGAAAGAGGAGCTCTGAGAGATTCATGTTCTTGGAGAGATTCCTGGGAGAAGCCAGCTTCAAGGGATTGGGGAAATCCAAAGGCTTGGAGAACTTCAGCTAGGAACCCTAAGAAGAGGTATGGAGCAGATGCCCTGAGGTCCAGGAATATAGACTGGAGGACAGGTTACAAAAGCTCCAATGCATACTGGCCAGAATATTTGAGAGGACAGTCTAATACCAGCTTTAACCCAGGTATGAACTATGAACGTTTGTCTAACCTAAAGCAAGGCAAAATGTTTAGACACATTTCCTGTCCTGGTGAAGGTCAGTTAGTAAAGCCCTCTGAACCAGCTCCTGATATAGAGCCAATGCAAATAGAAGAACAGACTATAATTACAGAGGAGGACGATAATCTCATGGACTGTTCTTTATGCAAGGTTGCTAGCACAGAGAAATCCTGAAAGTGGGATCACACATCAAAAGGGAAACGTTCTAGTAACTGGCACTAGAAGTTTGTGTAAATACATGTGCAGAGAAGGAAAAGAGCTGTTGATTGGAGCTTGTTAGCCAGCTGGTACTAGAGCAGCACACAGCTCAGGCTATGCACACGTTGGATACAAAAGTGTTTTAAATGTGAAAAGAAAAGCTGTTTTTGGTGAAGAAGCTTTTACTTTTTGGTTTTCTTCTACTCCAGCCCTGCTGAGCAGGTGTCTCAGCAGTGACTGAGAAAGACTTTCTGTTGTTAATGGACTTTACAAGCTACTTGCTTTACCCTTCAATTGTATTGTTATTTTGAATATAAATCCTGGAAAATACATCCTAAGGTGTTACCAAATAGAATCTGTGTGCATCTGGATTTACCTCTGTCACTGCCTTACACTCGAGCCAACTACATTGTCTTCATTTACCTCAAAGGCAAGCACCGCATGACTGGACTACCATAATCCTTTGCAAGTTAGTCAATCTGGAACTTTGCTCAATTGAGGAACTCTATATAACAAGCACGCCCCTCCATACACATGTAAGGGGCTATGGGCGTGACAAGTGATACATGTGCAGCAACAGCATAGTGCCCAAGTACGAAAGGGCACTATGGTGAGGTTGCAAATGGGGTACAGGGGGCTGCAGTCGGGACATGCAGTGGGGCATATGGGGCACAGGGTAGATTAGGCATATGCCTAGGTGACACATAGGAATGTAGAAACGGAAAACCAGCAAGACAGCAACTGACCAAGGGCAAACATGTCCACGAGTGTGTGTCCCACAGTGTCCCAGGGGACAGTACCCAGCAAGTACCCCAAAGGGAACATAAAATTGGCAGGCGGTGCCAGGGGAAGAGTGGATGTCTATGCAGGCACCCCTACCCCATATCATGCACCATAGGCAGCCGCCTACTGGCACACTGGATGGCCTGGGACTGCCTACCACCAGCACCACCGGCACAAGGGCATATCAGCATGGTGGTGGAGGGGGCAGTGGCATATGCCCACAGCAGACCAAGGCCAAGCCCTGTTTAGGTGGGTGCCGTGCATTGCTACAGACAAAGTCTGTCTGACGAACAGTCATGGTATCCCCAGGGAATGACCAGCCTCTGTGGCAACAGTTTGGTGCAGTATGTTCAGAAGCAGAAGGTCACAAGTTCAACTCCCAGCTGTGGCTCCTGCAGACCATGTCCCTATTTTTACCTAGTACTAAACTGTGGTAATAATGAGAGAACCTTTATTGCAGATAAAATAAACATGCCATAAGCGCCTATATTTTACCCTACAGAACACATACACCATAAACATGTGCAATCCCTAGAGCAGAGTTTCCCAACTGCAGTCCTGGAGGGCCAAACACCATTCAGGTTTCATGCTGTCCCTAATAAATATGCCTGTGATGCATTTGTATGTACCACCCCCATTGTATGCAAATGTATCTCATGTATATTCATTAGGGACAGCATGAAAACCTGAACCGTGTTTGGCCCACCAGGACCGGCGTTGGGAACCTCTGCCCTAGAGCAGCGGCCAACAGGGGCACAAACACCCACACCCACAGGCTCCACTATCCAACGGCTCATGGAGAGACAGGCTGTTGAGCCCTGCGCAGAGCAGCATCTACCAATACTAGCACCTGCATACCTTAGCAATGCCATCTTAAACTTGGAAACACGTTCCACATATATCAAAAGGTTGCTATGATTAATGTCAGATAACAAATCTTAAGTTAAACACAATTTGTTGACAGAGATTCATCATAGCAACCTTTTGATAACTGTGGAGTGTGTTTCAGTTTTTGTTTATGACAGTGTTTACTACCCCGAGGAATGACCCTAACAGTATTGAGTACCACAGCAATGCTTGCACTGTGCCCAGGACTGGTGTGGAGGCCAGGGCTGCCAACCACCTCTATATTTGCACAATGCTGAAATAGGTGTGGGAGTGTGTGTATGTCTATCCAGTGTTATGTGGCTGCCTACACCTTACTGAACCCACAATGTTTGCACTGTTTCCAGTGTTAGCCTGCCAATGTGCATAATGAGGAGCAAGGTACTGTGGGTATGGCCCGGACAGGATGCATCTGCACAGGGCATAGGGCAATGGCTGGGACATTGTAGTGCCTGACCACCACCTGCACAGACAGGGTGGCCACAGCATATCATGCTGGGGGACACTCTCACCCTGACTGTGCCGTGGCTAGATTCCCCCATACTGCTATACAGTATGTCTCTCAAGTGATATCTTTGAGTTTCCTTTTCTGGGGCCCAACCACAGACATACCTGCTTGGTGTGTGTATGCTCATGTTCCATTTTTGGGTGCACACAGTTCTTCCAGGAACCTGCACTATGTACTAGCTAGCAGACTGTCTGCAGTTAGCATGTTTATGGCTGGAACACCTTGCAGGGTGCAGCTGGTGGAGACTGACTGTGCCCCTCTGCTGCTGAATGTCATATAGTGGTGAGTGGCAGCTGAGCTTTTCCAGGCCTACTGCCTGTCTGCCAGTGCCCTATGTGTTGCATACATATCTGCACTGACTGCTCTGTAGGATGCCTAGTCCCCAGCAGGACTGGGGTTGCTGGTCCCCTCTACTGCCACCATTGCAGAGATATAGAATATGGATCTGTTGGTGGGAGATCCTGTCCCCCACCCTGATCCACAGAGGGTAGGGTGGGGTTGGGTGGTGCTACATAATCCGCTTTCGTGTCCAAACACCACCCTTCTCTTATAACATGTGATCAGGGCAACCACACATGATATGCACTATTCTGGGTGCATCACAGTTCACAAAGGCTAGACATGACTGGGGGAATACAGATGGACACAGGTGTATCCTAGGTGTGTCTGCAAGGACTACCTCTCACACACTGGAACTGATGGGTACCTGCAGTACAGCCTATCTCAATCAAGCCAGGTGCTGCAGACCTGGTGCTGGGGGTGCTGGGCGCCCCACCGCACCCTCAGGGTGAGCACCGGAACCACACAATTTCACGGTCTGTAGCTACTCTGTGCCAGTAACACTCACGGTCAGTTCCCCCTACCAGGCCGGGGTGCTATAGAGGCGCATACCCCATCTTGTGATCGGATGTAGGCTGCTGATCTGCATGTGCAGTGCATCATGGGTACGGGTGGGTTTACCCTATCCTGGTAACCACAGCAGACAGGTTGTGTGGTGACCTGCAGTCTTTCTGTAGCCAGCCAGCCAGCCATGTGTTAGGGTTTGATCCCACAATCTGTATCACGCGATAGTGGGCGCCATGGCACATTAACACATGTTAATCCTAAGTTCATGCCAGCGCAGCATTAGCAGCTATAAAGCTGTATCCGACTGGTTACTGCAATGACTGTGGAGGCAGAAATCATGAGTTTGATCCCACAGTGGTGTTATTTAATAAGGCTGTCTGAGGCTTTTCCTTTTAATTTAAATCAGTGCTGCCAGCAGAAACACCCTCACAGTGCCGTAGCCTAAGGTGCCTCATAGGGTGCCCTATAAAGTGCCCTATAGGGCACATTATAAGGTGCCTTGGCGGACAGGGCACTTTATAATTTGCCTTATGCGTCACCTTAGGTTACGGCACTGTGAGGGTGTTTTAGCTGGCAGCACTGATTTAAATTAAAAGGAGATGCCTCAGACAGCCTTCTTACATAGCATCACTGCGGGATCAAACTCATGACTTCTGCCTCCACAGTCATTGCAGTAACCAGTAGGATACAGCTTTATAGCTGCTAACACTGCGTTGGCATGAACTTAGGGTTAACGCGCGTTAATGTGCCACGGCGCCCACTATCGTGCGATACAGATTCTTGCTACCTTGCCGTCGGAGTGCCCACTCCTTATATGGCATTCTTCACATTAACTAGCGCCGGTAACTTTAAGACGGTTTAGTAAGCATACCCGTTAATGTGAAAGGGATTAACAATCCTATCAAACGGAAAAAGATTCTCTTACATTGTCAGCGAGAGGTTGCCAATGTGGTATTCCTGCAAGACATTCATTTAAATCTTTTTGAGGAGACTTCCGGTGGCACATGAGCGAGTGAGGACATGCCTCAGCTCGCTCCGGGACCGTCTCGACATTAGTCGTTAAATTTATTCCCTGCAGCCCTCCCTATTGAAGGGGAAGTCACAGGGAGTGTGAGTGGAGGTGTTGGTGATTGCGGTGGTATGTGAAAAAGACGGGAATGCCACTGCAGCTGAAAAAAGACCGGGAGAGAGCACATAAACCGGCGGCTGCAGTGCCGGGGTCAGCCATGTTGAATCCAGTCTCCACGGGGACTGAAAGTACTGAATTGGCTACAGAGGAAATAGCGAAGGAGGTGGTGAAGCTTTTGGACCCGAAGTTTGACCAGATCTTGAGCAAACTAGAAGCGGTTGGAGTGGCATTGACAGAGATGGGGCAAAGAGTGGAGGAGGTAGAACAGAGAGTCTCCGCGTTGGAAGACGAAGAGGACCGGAGGGCCCGAGAACACGAAATTGATGATCTCGAAAACCGTTCCAGAAGGAACAACTTGCGGATCGTGGGGGTGCCAGAGACCAATGCTGACTCTACATTGATGGCACTTGTTGAAACATTGTTACCCCGAGCGCTGGGTCTTGAAGAGCTGGTGGGAGTGATGAAAGTGGAGCGGGCGCACATGATGGGAATGAGAAGTGAGAATGGCCTGAGGCCCAGAGTTGTGATTGTGCGCATTTAAAATTTTCAACACAAGACTCAACTTCTGCAAGCTTATAGGAAAAAGCGGGATTTACAGCTGGACAATCGAAAAATCTTGTTATTCCAGGATTATTCGGCTGCGGTAGCGGCGAAGAGAAAAGAGTTTGTGCCTGTCTGCTCGGCGCTTTTCCAGAAGAAAATGAGCTTTACACTGGCTTTTCCAGCCACTCTGAGAGTTTCTTATTTGGGACAGAGCCAGGTGTTTACTTCGGTGGAGGCGGCACGGGCCTTTTTGGACAGTCTTGGTGGCGGCACGGAGGACCCTGCAACACGCACGGAGAGTCGGTGATTGCCAGCGGATACTTCGCAACGCAAGAGCAACATGAAGGAGGAGTGGGACTTATTGCATTGTGTATAATGTTTGCAATGTGCACGGTACTGTTCTTACTTAATTGAGAGTGAATGTGAGAAGACGGGAGGGATGTGTGTTGGAAGGGTTGGGGGTATTAGAGGGCTGTGGGGGGATGGGAAGTGAGCGATACTGGCATTATGAGGTCTTTAAGCTGGGGACATAAGGAGCAGATGAGGAGGTTGAATGAGGAAGGGTTGCTAAATGTGTACTGGAGTGGAGGAGTGGCCTAATGGTTGGGGCAAGGTACTTCAGGCCGGAAGGTCGGGGGTTCAAATCCCACTAGAGGACAGCAACCTTGGGCCGAAGGACTGGGGTTTCTAGTCCCACAGGTGCTCCTTGTGGTCTTGGGCAAGCCACTTAACCATCTATAGCTCATGTTCCCTGTAAAATAGTTATCTCCAAGTTATAATGCCCTGTTCAATGTAATTTCAGTTTGTTCAATGTAAACCGCACTGATGCAGAATAGCGCGGTATATAAGAGAATGTAAATAAATAAATAAATAAATAAAATACTGGTAATGGGGGCAGGAACTTTGGTGAGGTGGGGGGAAGTCGGGACGGTCCTGCGGTGTCAACATCAGAGTCCATACTCAGCGTCTCTGCTGAGGGTTGCGAGGCCGAAGCTATGGGCTGTGGGGTAAGGGGTTATTAGACGAGGAAGGTGTCGAGGGGGACGGGGAGGGGGCAGCAGAAGAGGGTAGGGGGAGGGGGGAGAGGGGAAATTGGGTAGGGGGAGAGGGGAGAGGGGAAATTGGGTAGGAGGGGGTGGGGAGGGGGGTGGGAAATTAATGGTAATAGATAGGGGCATCCAAATAGGGTATTGGAAGGGGGACATTAGTAATGGTGGCTGGGGGCAACAGAGGAGGTGGGGGGTTGAGGCTGGGCAACTTCTCGTGCAGCTTCATACAGCTGGGCTTCTAAATTTAGGTTTGAGGCAAGGGATAAATGGGGAGTAATCTGCGTATAACCTCATGGAACATAGGGGGAGTGGGTACCCCTATCAAGCGCACTAAAATTCTGCAAGCTTTGAAAAGGGGAAAGGTACATGTGGCATTGCTCCAGGAAACACACCTTACAGCGCTTCAGCATGCTAAGCTACGGCGGGATTGGGTGGGACAGATATTTGCTGCGTCCTCTGGGGGGCGGAAGAGGGGAGTGGCGATTTTAGTTCGGAAAGGGATATACGTGGAGGTTCTGCGGGACGAAAGGGATCCCCTGGGAAGGTTTCAGTTCTTACATGTAAAATTGAACAGAGAAGAACTCCTTTTAGGGAACATCTATGCCCCTAACATTTACGATCATCAGTTTTTTAAAAGTATTATTCAGGAAGTGGGGAAGAATCTTAGAGTTCCACTGATTCTTGCGGGTGATTTCAACTGCCCGCGTGACCCTGTATTAGATAAGTCTAAGGGGGGAGGGGGAGGCGGTTGGAGTAAAAGAGGAGTAGGTTATCTATGTCGGGTGGGGGGGTTGGTGGACACGTGGAGAATGTTGCACGAGGGGGAAAGGGACTACACACATCTGTCATGGGCGCATCGGACTTGGTCCAGGATTGATTACATCCTGGTCTCAAAGGAGGACTTTGGGAGGGTAGTGAACGTTGAGATAGAGCCCATGGTAGTTTCAGATCATGTGATGGTGAGGCTGGACTGGAAGGTGAAGGAGGGGGGGAACCGGCGATGGTCATTTCCAAGGCAGATGTGGTGCAATCAGGACTTCCAAGTGTATTTAAAACAGAAATGGGAGGAATGGGGGGCGGAGCCTGATGTCCAGCGGGATAGACGCTTTGCGTTGAAGCTCCCGAGAGGCCTACTCAGAATCCTGAATTAATACCTGTATAAATTTCATTTTTTTGCTCTGAACTTACCGGGGTGCCTCGGGGGGAACGGCGGGCCACAAACTAGTGCGACTGGACCTCGGGTCTCCCTCTTCTTCACACGGAAAACGCTCCAAAACAGAGTTCTTCCCCACAAAAGATGGCCCCACTTTGGGAAAACCCCGCAACGCCACAGGAGATCTTGGAGGAGATACGCGGTGTGAAGGAGCTGGTACAATCCAACGGAGCGGCGCTCCGAACCATGCGTGAAGACTTTGGCACACTTCAGAACCGGCTTGAAAGTCTCCCACTACGACAGGACAACATGGCGGAGGTCCTTGACTCGCACGCGGTGCGCTTGGTGAAATTGGGCAAGGCTGAGCGTATGATACAGAATTTTCAAAATGAGCTGGAGGATAGCAATGATCGAGCTGGTTGCAACCATATGGGGCTCATTGGAGTACCGGAGGATGTGAGAGCAGGAGACATGCGAGAATTCTTGGTCAAAACTCTCCCCCCCTTGCTAAAGATTATTATTAACAGAGATCTGGAGACTGACCGAGCGCATCGTGTTCCTGCTAATATGGCGCTCAATCGGATGACCCCTCGGGCTCTCATTTTTCGATTATTGCGATACCAGTAAGTAGAGCAAATTCGCACTGCTGCCCGGGCGAACTATCATCTTGATTTTGAAAGTCATAAAGTTTCTTTTCCCCTGACGTGGCAAAGTCCACAGTTGACCGACGGAGGAGACTCCTTGCTTTTCGCCCTGGACTTCAATAACTACAGGCTCACTTTGGCCTAATATATCCAGTGAAGCTCAGAGTGACTCTCCATAACCCAGCCATAACATTCGCAGATCCCGATCTACTAGCAATGTTTTTGGACTCCAAATAACGCAGATCAGATGCGCTAATCCAACAACTATGATTCAACAATTTTGGTCTGTAATTCGCCGGATTTGCCCGCCATCTTGAACGGCCCGACGCGGTGATCCCAGCCTGGAATAGAGACTGCCTGGACTTTTCTTTCTATCTATCATTTACTTGGCCTTCTATCCCTCCATGATGTGCACCTCGGTGGGATTCGAAACATGCATAGTTTTACAGGTTATATGTTTTAGTTTGGGCCCTCTCTGGAGTTTCTCCCCGCAGACATTAGGTCGCCAGTAATTTCTGGGGTTTTGCTTCTTCTCTAGTGCACCTCGGTGCTTATTTTTTATATGGGGCGTTTCCATGATTTTCATTAACTCATTGATTATTATGTTATGTGCACAGTCATACATAGTTAAGATGAGGGACATTGGGAAACTGTGTGCATTATTGTGTTCTTTCTCAGAATTTATAATCTTTCTTGATGGCCTTGTGTCATATCTTCTCATAAAACGTAAAAGGCCTTAATAGTTCAATCAAAAGAAAGAAAATCCTTAGCTATCTTAATCATGAGCATGTTAATTTAATGTTTCTTCAGGAAATGCATTTACATTCCGCTGCGGCATTGAAACTTAATACCACGCCTAATATGGCGACTGCCTTCTCTTCCGCTGTTTCCAAGCGGTGTGGGGTAGCCATTTTGGTTAAGAAGTCTCTGCAAGCTACTGTAATGGATGTTAGCTTTGATGAGGAGGGTAGCTGGGCCCGTGCACACCTTCAGGTTGAGACTGTAATTTACGTGTATTGGTATTTATGCTCCGAATGTGGTTAATCCTGTTTATTATGCAAGTATTATGCAGTTAGCACAGGCATTTACCAGCCCTCCATTAATGCTCGGCGGCGATTTCAACCAAGTACTTGAGCCCTTGACAGCTTGGCTGTCGCCCAGAACGAGTGGTCCACCCAAGAGTCTTGATTCTTTTACTGCTTTGATAACAGCTTTGCGCTAGAAGATATATGGAGGCTGCTTCTCCCCTCACTCCCATTATCCACCAATGCGCTCAGACAGCACAGAAATTCTGGGAGCGGGAGTTGCATGTAGCTTTGACCCCGGAGCATGGGAGCCTAGCCTGGAGCAGGTTGACATGGATCTCTCGCTCTCCCTCACTTACTCAGACACTTTTTTTTTCTTTTAATCCACCGAAGTTTCTATACTCCTGATAGGTTAGTCAAATGACCGCTACCCAGAGCAACAGATTTTGGATATGTCACACGGCCATTCACATACTAACTTATATTATGTTTGAATGCCCGGTACTACAATATTACTGGAAAATACTGGGGGAAAAATAGGTCCCCTCTTATTTTCAATGAATGGTGGCATCCTGTCAGTCTATACAGTAAACATGAACAAATACCTCATCTGTTGGCTTCTCCGTTCAGACCCTCTATCATTTGTCTGAATGGAGGATACTCCACGATTATGTTTAAAATGCTGAAATGCTAACTGCTCCCATCTGACTGTTTAAATCTATTTCACATGATCAGTCTATATTGCTGATACTCTTTTGTTTGTTTGGATGTACAATCACTGCTATATGTATACGCCTCTTTGATGATACTCCTCAGTTCCAGAGAAGAAGCTTAGGGGTGGGGGGTAATTGGGGTTGCTTTCCTTATGTGTATATTTGTATTTGTCTCCTTTGGTTTGTTGTTTCGTTTGCTTGTTGTAAAATGAAAATAAAAGTTTCAAAAAAAAAGAAATGGGAGGAATATCTAGGCTTCAATGAGCACTCAGTGAGCTCGGAGGCGATGTTATGGGAGGCTGCGAAGGCGGTGATGAGAGGACATGTTATTGCATATGTGGCCAAAGAGAGGAAGAGGATAAATGAGGAACTATTGCGTCTTTCAGAACAGTTGGCAGCAATGAAACGGGTAGCGATCAGGAGGTCTGGGAATGAGGCATTACAGGCGTATTTGGGAGTGCAGCAGTCTATTAACAACCTTCTTTAAGAGCGGGCTGCCCATAGTATGCAGTATTATCGACACCAATTCTTTAGATATGGCAATCGTACAGGGCGGATGCTGGCTAGGTTGGTGAAGGAGTGGGGTAGCACGAAAATAGTGACGATATTACGGGATCAGGATGGAGTACGCCATAATCAAGCAGGGAAAGTCGTAGAGATTTTCTGGAAATTTTATGAGGACTTGTATTCGCCGGAGGAGGAAGACAGAGAGCAGGAGAGGGCTTTCTTGGCTGCAGTTGAGCTGCCGCAGATTTCCTGGCAAAGCTGGAGGAGTTGAACAGACCTATTTTGGGGGGGGGGGTGAATTCAGAGAGTCATTAGGGGGGGGAAGATACATAAAGCGCCAGGACCCGATGGCTACGGGGTAGAATTCTACAAAATTCTTGAGATGGAGGTGACTCCCATGCTGGCCACCCTGTTTGGGGAGGTCTTGGACATAGGGGCTTTCCCGAGGGACATGCGCACGGCCTCGATCTCGGTGCTCCACAAAGCGGGGAAGACCCGGCCTGTTACCGTCCGATATCATTAATTAATTACGATATGAAGATTTTGGCATCTATAATGGCTAAGAGATTGCAAACCATTCTTCCCAGGCTGATTGGCCCGCACCAGTCGGGATTTGTGAAGGGGCGAGAAGCAATGTTGAATATTAATAAGGTGCTTATGGGCGTAGAGAGGTGTTGCAGTTGGAACCTTTGTTGAGGACCCTGTTAACCCAGCCGGAGATAACGGGTATTAAGTGGGCGGCCGGAGGGGTGAAGATTAGCGCATTTGCTGATGACATGCTGCTATGTATCACGAACCCTCAACACTCCCTCCCCAAGCTACTGTGGGAGCTGGAGATATTTGGCTCCTTTTCGGGTTTGAGGATAAACAAAGCTAAATCCCTGGGGCTGGATATTGGTAACCGGATCCGGCGGCACTGGAGGGGGACTTTCCCCCTAGTGTGGGCGGATGGACAGATTCGTTATCTGGGTATACAGATCCCGGATACGATTAAGAAGCTGTATAGAGCAAATGTGGAGCCCATGCTGGCGAACTCTATTCAGAGGTTGCATAAATGGAAGGACATTCCGATTTCATTGAAGGGGCGGGTAGCGTTGTTTAAGATGGAGGAGCTACCTCATTGGATTTATATGCTACGTCATGTCCCCGTTTGGCTTCTGCGGAGGGACTTAAGACGATTGCAGGGCCATATATCGCAGTTTCTATGGAGAGGGCGAAGAGCGAGGATTGCGTTGGATGCCTTGACGAAACCGATAGATGAGGGAGGGGTGGGATTGATACCTTTGAGGGATTATAACCTTCTCTGTTTGTTGAGATCGGTGCGAGAGGTGATGTCGGGTGATGTGGAGACTATCCCACTGGACTTAGTTGACGAGATGGCTGGGGAATGGCATCGGTCCTATTTAATACATAGAGCTGGTAAGGATTTACCACCAGCGTGGTGGGAGTCGACTTGCCTTCTGGCCTTGCAGCAGGCGTGGCCTTTTCTTTATCAAGTATTGCGGATTGATTGGAGAAGAACGGACCGTCTCCCATTGAAAGGGAACCGGGACTTTGCACCGGGACTCCAGGGGGGGGGGGGGTGAGGAAATGGGAGACTAGAGGGTTGGTGTATATAGGGCAAATGTGCGTAGAAGGCGCTTCGGAGATTGATTCGTTTACTTCCTTGCAGAGTAAATATAAGTTAGATACATGTGATTTTTACTTTTACTTGCAAACACGGCATTATATGAGTCGTCTTCGAGGGGATGGAGGTGCCATCTTGTTTAGTAAGCGAATACTGGACATCTTTAGAGCCTTGGAGGGGAAGCCTTGGAGGGGAAGCTAACTATACGTCGAGTACGAGAGATGTTACGTGAAGGTCAGGAGGGGCGAGGGTTGGGGAGGTTAGCGGGGAAGTGGTCTCAAGATGGGATTCCTGAGGGGACTATAGAGCGTCTTCAAGGGGCATTTTCCAGCGTGCAGGGGGTTGTGGAGTCCATACAATTGCAGGAAGTACAATATAAGTTTTTGTGGCGAGCTTATATCCATGATGTATGGGCCGCGAAGGCGGGCCTCTCTACGACAAATGTGTGTAGACTCTGAAGAGTGGGGAGAGGCACATTGGCGCACAAATTTTGGTCATGTGTCTGCATCCAACAATTTTGGGGGGGGGATAGGAGCCAAGTTGCCAGGGCCGGATTTACCTATACGCCATGTACGCCATGGCGTAGGGCCCACAGCTGGCAGGGGCCCACAAAAAAAGAAAAAGTTAATTTTTTTTAAAATAAAATTAAAAAAAAACCCTGCTGGCTGCCGCCGCGGGGCCCCCTCTGCTGCCGCAGCAGCACCGACTGATCCGCGGGGGCCCCCTCTACAAGCTGACTCCGTCGGTTCCTTCCTCCCTCCCTCCGTGCAGGGTGCAGGCTGTGAGAGATGCGAAAGTGTCTCCTCGCGTCTCTGTTAAGCCCGCAGGGGCTGATGGGAAATTTCCCATCAGCCCCTGCGGGCTTAACAGAGACGCGAGGGAGACACTCTACCTTCGCGCCTCTCACAGCGTGCACGGAGGGAGAGAGGGATCGACGGACCGACGGAGTCAGCTTGCAGAGGGGGCCCCCGCGGGTCAGTCCGTGCTGCCGCGGCAGCAGAGGGGGCCCCGCGGCAGCAGCCAGCAGGTTTTTTTTTTTAAATTAAATTTTACTTTAGGCCGACGGGGGTGGGGGGGTAGGACTGGTAATGGGCTATTGGGGGGGCTAGGACTGGAAATGGGCTGGGGGGTTAAAACTGGAGGTGGGCTGATGGGGTTAGGACTGGTAATGGGCTGTGGGCTGATGGGGGGGTTAGGAATGGCAATGGGCTATGGGGGGCTGACTGGAAATGGGTTGATGGGGTTAGGACTGGAAGTGGGCTGATGGGGGGTTAGGACTGGTAATGGGTTATAGGGGGGGCTTAAACTGAAAATGGGGTGATGGGGGGTTAGGACTGTAAGTGGGTTGATGGTGGGGCTAGGACTGGTATTGGGTTGGGGGGTTGCTAGGACTGGAAATGGGCTGATGGGTGGCTAGGACTGGAAATGGGCTGATGCAGGGACTGGAAGGGAATGGATGCTGGGTGAGGCTGGAACTAGAAGGGAGCTGATGTTGGGGGAGGATTAGAATGGGATGGGGCTGGAAGAGTAAAATGGAGAAGGGAAAAATATTTGTGTGGGAGGGATAAAAAATCTACAATTGGCCGGGTATTGGGAGAGTAAGTGGGGATTGAGGATGGAGGGGTAAAATTTGAGTGGATGAAATAGGAATGAGGAAAGAGCAAAAGGAGAAAGATTAGTATGTTAAAGCAGATGTAGAGAGAGAATGGAAAAAAATCTAGCAGAGCGAAGAAAGGACAAATGGACAGCAGACGATGGAGAGTTAGCAGAAGACACGAAGAAACCAGAAGAAAGTGGCTGGAGCAATTGCAGCTGAAAAAAATGCACAAAAGGTAGAAAAATATCTCTTTATTTTGAATTTATTAATTGGAATATGTCAGCTCTGGTAAATGTGCATCATTAACGTCTGCGCTTTGTTTAGTACAAGAGCAAATTAATGTATAGTTTTATTTCTACAGTGTTGTACTTTCCAAGTTTGGCTTTTGGGATTCCCAGTTTAATTATTGTCTTCCTGTTTCTAAATTGTGATTACTTGTTTGATGATGGTCTGTGTTCTGCATGTGTAACTGAGCTGAGGTGTTCTGTTTATATAATTCCTATTTGACATTGCCACTTGTTCTCTTTCCCCAGTAGGTCATGTATTGTTGTTCTCTGAAATGTATTGGTTTAATATTTGCAGTGTTGCCTTTTGATAGGTAGAGTATGGTGCTTTGTGAGTCCTGGTAGTGCTGTTAGGATACGGCGGATTTACTATGGGTTCTAAATGGGCAGTGTTTGTAGTAGTTCCTAATGTGTCTGGCAGTTGGCACTGGATTATAGTAATGTAGAAATCTTTTAGTCTTTCTTTATCCATACACTCATTAAGAGGCACGTTTACTAAAAGTTAGTATATGGTAACATTATGCAAATATTTATGCAAATGAGGCCCCTTATGCAAATGAGGCCCCGCACCCCCCTTGGGCCGCCCCTACTGGGGGCCCGCAATTTTTGTTGGCGTAGGGCCTCACTCAAGGTAAATCCGGCCCTGCAAGTTGCAGGAATGGTTGGGAGAGACTGTAGTACTGTCTCCAGAATGGTGTTTATTCGGGTCTTATGAGGCTGGGACGCACCTGAAAGGGGAGTACAAAAAGCTGTGCGAGAAGGGATTTATTATGGCTAAGAAACATATCCTGCGGAATTGGTTGGGGTCTGAGGTGCCGGGTATGATGGGGTGGGAGCAAAGTATGAGAGAACTCCGGAGCATGGAACAGTGTACAGCACGCCTTTTGGGGGTACTCGCGAGGAATTGTTTTTGAGGGTCTGGAATAGGGTTCCCTTTTAGTTAATATACTGCCATCATTACAGTAATCATTGCGGAGTGGGGAGGAGGGAGGGGGTACGGGGGGGAGGGGAGGTAGGGGTTACGTTCTACAGAGCAAGGTGGGTTTTCTGTTGATGCTGATGCTTAGTTGGGGTTTCTTCTATGTCTGCTTCTAACCTGGCACCTTGTGCTGGCTTTGACGGGAAGCTGGGGGAGTAATTTTGGGACGGCTGGGTTTCCTAGTCTCTATAGCCCTTGCTATATATTAATACTTACGGTGCACGGTAGAGGTAAGGGACCAGTATTGTGTTATACAGATGTTTTGTTTTGTTTTTGGTGGGTGGGTATATGTGGGCTCGTCATGACTGACTTATCAGCAACTACTTTGTATATTATTGTAATAGCTTTGCAATACTTTGTAATATTGTGTGATAGTTTTGTACTAGCTTTGTAATGGCTTATTGTGACTTTAGGGGTCTTACGGTCTGTGGGGATTGTGGGGGGGGGGGAGGCATTGTACTGCTATATATTGTACTGCTATGTCATGTACTATGTATGGATGGCTTCGTCAGACTGGAAAACAGAATAAAAATGATTTTACATAAATCTTTTTGAATCTAAAAAGTTAGGTATGGGAAACTGTAATTTGTTAATCTGTTCCCTGCATGGGAAAGAAAAATGGAGTTGCGATACTTGCATGTAAAACCTTTGCTGCATCGGCTCTTAGTGCTAAAACTGACCTAGAGGACAGGTGGGTCAAAATACTTCTACTGATAGGGGGTGTTGAAATGTTTTTTTTTTCACGATCTATGCCCAAAATTGTGATACTCCGGTTGGAGGTTCATACTAGTTGTAAAGAAATTAGTGAATTAGGGAAAAGACCATTAATATTAGGGGGAGATTTTAATCTGATTTTAGATAACCTTTTAGATAGACAATATAAATGAATTGGTAAACCCTTGAAAGCTCTCCAAGTAGCTTATGCCATAATGGAGAATCTTGGGTTGATAGAGTCTTGGAGAATCCAGCACCCAACAGAGAGAGATAATAGTTTTTACTCTCCCCCACCTAATACTCATTTTAGATTAGATGTTTTTTTAATCTCTAAAAGCCTGGTGCCTTAGTGGTATGCCACTGATATTCACAATATCTTTATTTCTGATCATGTGATGATTTCACTCTGCTTGCAAATTCCCCAAACAGATTCATCCCGATCCTTTTGGAGATTGAATAAATCTTTATTAGGTGACAAACTTTTTCTTGCCACTGTTCAGAATCTATTTCCACCTACTTTGAGTTTAACCTGTATTCTCTCAGCAAAACTGATATTTTTCCAAAAACAATAAGGCGGGATGATTATTGTCGAATTCCATGAAATCCTATGAAGCCACTTCTCATGTTCTGGGTTTACAGGGGGAGGACAATTCCTTAACTAATGAAGGACTTGATAATTTTAGATTGGTTGAGTGAATTATATGAGCATTTTTATTCCTCTGACACAGTTTGGAACAGGGAGACTTTGATCAATTGATAGGTCATTTGACTCATCCTACCTTATCATCTGAACAGAATGTGGCGTTAGATAAAGATATCTAACTAGACACATTTTTTCAGACTATTAAGCAGATACCTGCTGGCAAGGCTTCAGGTCCTGATGGATTCCCTTTAGAATTTTACAAGGCATTCAGTTCAGAGTTTGCCCCTAATTTACTTTGTTTCAACTCTGCATTCCTTCAGCAATCTTTGCAGAAGCCACCATTGTGGTTTGTGAGAAGCCAGAGAGGGATGCACAGAGAGTAGAAAATTATTGACCTAGTTCCCTCCTAAATGTAGATTACAAAATTTATGCAAAGATCCTAGCCACAAGACTGTTTACAGTAATCCCATCTTTGATGCATCTGGACCAATGTGGTTTTGTTGCGGGCCGCTCCACCATAGATAACGCCTGGTTGCTATGTAATATCTTAGCAATTTCCTATGACTTAGCCTTACCCATGGTAGAGTTATCATTTGATGCTGAAAAAAGCATTTGATAGACTAGAATGGTCCTTTTTGTTTCAGTGGTTGGAATGGTTTGGAATAGGAAAGCAGTTTGTTGACATGGTTAAGGTATTATATACTCACTTCACTGCGAGGATTTATGCAAACTCCTATTTATCAGACTTTCTGCTTATGCAGATGATTTATTGTTGTTTGTATATCTTTCTTCCATTCCAGTTATGTTATTGGTTATAGAATAGTATTTCATCTTATCTGGGTACCAAATCAATTGGTCCAAGTCATTTATTTATTTATTTAACATTTCTTATATACCGCCTTTCATGATATCAAGGCGGTTTACATTGAACAAACTGAAATTACATTGAACAGGGCATTATAACTTGGAGATAACTATTTTACAGGGAACATTAGCATTTCTTCTGAGCAAATATGTCTTTAAGATGGATGTAGCCTATTTTTCGTTTCAATGGGAAGGCACCTCTTTTAAATCTTGGGGTATGGTTTGGTCTTACCATTGTGGATACTATTACTAAAAACATTGTGGACTGGCTTAATATGGTGAAGTTGCTTGTTACTAAATGGTCTCCCCTTATATATTCTGGTGGGGCTGCACTGAAATGATCATGATGATGATAGTTCCTAAAGTTAATTATGTTTTAAGTACACTGCCTTTATTTTTTCCAACTCTTTTTACTATTAGAGCAGGAATTGGTCTCTTTTTTATGGAAACTTAAGACCCTTCACATAGCCACATAGAAGTTAAAGTTATAGAAAGAAGCAGGTGGGGTTCAGTTCCCAGATTTAAAATGGTATAATCATTCCTTCTTGCTTGAGCAAGGCTCGAAGTGTGTCAGTGAACTCCTCGGACAGATGAAGCCTACTTGGCTCTTGTTGGAAGAGAGGATGTTTTCCCTGGTTCCTTTGTGTCTGCTTATTGGCATGTGTCATTCCAAGGCCAAAAGAGTTTTTCGAGTAGTAGTCACCACACAGTTGGCATTTAACAGACTTTCTCATCTATTTAAGGAGGATAATCCACCTTCCTATAAACTACACCTCTGCCATAACACAATGTTTAGGATTAATTGGGGTATATGGCAAGATAAAGGTATATGGATCGTAGGATAACTTTGGTCTTCTAATACAATTCAACCATTTTTGGAACTGCAGCATGACTTCAGTTTACCAGATAAATGTTTTTTTTAGTGGCTTCAACTGCAGCATTGCATCTTAAAAGTGGGTATTGATCATAGAAACATAGAAATATGATGACAGAAAAAGACCACATGGCCTATCTAGTCTGTCCTTCCATATCAACAACTACAACAGTCCCCTTTTTACCTTTAGAGATTCTCTGTGTTTGTCCCATGCTTTTTTGAATTCAGATACTGCCCTCATCTCTGGATCTATCAGATTTAGGTGATGAATGGGTGTTATCGAACATGGCTAGTGCTCTGGCTGACTCAGCATACTCCGCTTCAAAATTTTACTCTATCATTAGAGAGCGGAATGGTCAGCCTTGTGTAGGTGTGGAAAAGGTTTAGGAACTGGCAATGGGGAAGTCTTCATCTCATTGCTAAAGGGGTAGATTCTGGGGATCGGTAAATTCATCTTACAAGATCTGGTTCCCTTACACAATCCATATTTTTTTGGCCCATTGGGTGTACATGACTTCGGTCTTGTTGGCAAACTGGCAAAAAGATCAGGGTAATTGCTTCTGGTCCTGTAAGGCACAAATTGGCACGTTTTCTTATTTACTCTTTGGGGGATGTTTACTAAAGCACATTAAGTTTAGGCGCATTAAGGAGCGCGGTAATGGGCATTAACCCATATAAGGTAAGAGGCGTTACGGCATTAATGGGCGTTAGAGGAATTTAACATGAGTTAAGGTGACTAGGCTACTTAAGTTGTCCTAAGGCTCCCTAACAGGAAATAAAGTGCCCGCTAAGATGCCCTAACATGAGATAAGCTGGCCGAACAAGGGATAAGGTGCCCTAACATGGGATAAGGTGCCCAACAGGAAAGAAGATGCCCTCTTAATATGTACTAACATGAGATAAAGTGCCCTAACATGAGATAAGGTGCCTTAACTTAGGATAGGTGCCCCAACAGTTAAGGTACACTAACAGGAAAATAGGTGCTCTAACAGGTACAGTGCCTAACAGTAAAGGTGCCCAAATAGTGAAGGTTCTACAGCAGGAGATAAGGTACCCTAATATGAGACAAGGTGCCCCAGCATGAGACAAGGCGTCCTAAGGAGAGACAAGGTGCCCTAAGTTGGAAATCATGCACCTTAAGGCAGGAAAACAGCTGTAAATCAAATGCTGAAGAGAGCACCAAGGAATGCGAATGTACAGGTAATGGAAGGAGGATAGGTGGGAGATGATGGAGCAGCCATGTCAGTGAGCACCCTATATGGCAGACGAGCATGTGGGAGGCAGCTGTACTGATTCACAGGGTGGTGCCAATGTAAAGTGCTGCAATGACAGTGTGTGACATAAAATGGGGAAGACGTGTCCCCCAGCAGAAGCAGAAGTGGCAGGATGTTAGCCGTGACAGGAAGATAGAGTAATAGTGGTGACGTGCAGATCAGGCACAGGAGAGGAGTGCATGAAGAGCCGCAATGCAGAAAAGGATACCATTGTAGGTCATGGGGTAGCATCCTTCACAAGAGGACAGGACTGCAAACAGCCGACAGGGGCAGATAGATGGGCTGAAGGATGGATGCCGGCTGAGGAGAAGGTGGTATGGGCTGGCAGCACAGATTCCCAGAGCCCTGACTGTTACAAGCATGAAAATGATCTGAGTAGGACAGGCACAAAAAGAGAACAAATAGGAATCAAACCCATGTCCTCTGCTTATGGAAACATTTCACCGACCAGTAGGCTACATCTCCACATTGCTCTATATAGCAATTACTGGATACAAAGAGACTGCAGGTCACCCCCTAAAATGTTTGCTGTGGGTGCCAGGATATGATAGCCCCACCAGTACCCATGATGCAGTGCACACGTAGAACAGCAGTCTATAGCTGATCACCGAATGGAGGGTGCACTTATCCATCACCTCAGCTCAGTAAGAGGAACTGACAATGTGTGATACAAGCACAGAGCAGCTACAAACCGTGCTACTGAACAGTTTTTGCGGTCAACCTGAGGGCACCTTGTCTGTCCTTAGGATGCTTTATCTCATGTTAGGCCACCTTATCTCCTGTTGCAGAACCTTCACTGTTAGGGCACCTTATCTTATGTTAGGGCACTTTATCTCATGTTAGGGCTTACTAAGAGGGCATCTTCTTTCCTGTTGGGCACCTTATCCCATATTAGGGCACCTTATCCCTTGTTTGGGCGGCTTATCTCATGTTAGGGCATCTTAACAGGGCACCTTATTTCCTATTGGGGCACCTCAGGATGTCTTAGGGAGCCTGGTCACCTTAACGCGCATTAAATTCCCCTAATGCCCATTAACGCCATAACGCCCCTTATCATATATGGATTAACACCACCCGTTACCACGCTTCTTAACGTGCGTAACTTTAACACGCTTTAGTAAACATCCCCCTAAGTTTTTTTGGCCCAAGTATGGGCCAAAATTAAGAATGTCTTCCAGCTTAATCTGGAGTTGATTTTTCGTATTGTGATTCTGAGGTCTCTTGCAGGATACCTTTCTTGACTAAGAAGGACAGATTTCTATTTGATTTGATGTTTGGGATTGTTCTTAAGTTGATTATTAAGAACTAGAAAGACAATTCCGTGCTTGAATGACATCATTGGTGGACTCTTATTTGCTTCTATCTTAGATCTGAGCTGACATATAAAGTTCAATCTATGCAGGGTACACAGAGCAAGATGAAATAGAAATTTCTTGATGCTTATGTTACTGCACCTCCCTGAAATTGTGTCTATGACTGGCCAGGGTGGGGAGGAAACTGTTAATTCTTTTTTATGAGTTCTTATGTAATTGTTAAAATAAAAAATCTTAAATAAATGCTTAAAAAAAGGGGTGCACATTTCCCAAATCTGACAAATTCCAATAAATTGAAAACAAAATACTTTTTACCAACTTTGTTGTCTTGCATTTTATTTTTCCGTTTGCTTTGGTTCCAGTGTCTCTTTTCAGCTTTCTTCTATTTTCTTCCAAAATCTCTTTACAGGGTCTGCTGTCCATGTGTCATATCTCTTCTCTACTCCTGTCTTTTCACATTCTTCACCTATATCCATCTTTGATGTTGACCTTTTCTCTTTCACATTTTCTTTAATTTTATTTTTTTTTGCCTCTCTAGCCACCCAAAATTCACCCTGCTTCTCACCCTCCAATTCTCAATCACCCTGTTTTTACTTTTCACCTAAGTATCAACTTTCCATCTCTTTCTCTCACTTCCTTCCCAGCCCATCCCCCTTCTCTCACCCTTTCCCCAGCCCCCATTTCCCGTCTCACTCCTTCCTCAGCCTCGTATTCCCTTGTCTTTTACCTCATCCCATTACGACATTTCAACCTTATGTAGCAGCCCCAGCTCTTTACCTGTTGATTGTCCCCTCCAGTCTCTTCCTGCTGTCTCTTATCCCCATTCACTCTCTGACTATTCTCTTTTACCAGCTATATTTCCATCCTCTTCCCATTCATCTTCTTGCTAATGCCTCAACTTCTTGGCTTGTCCCTTATGACTCCACCTCTCCCTCTAACCCCACCATGCCTTGCATCTCTGCTATCTCTCTTCTCCTCTCCAAATCCAGCATCTTCCCATTTACTATCCCTTTCCTTCTTCCCAAAAATCAAACATTTCCAATTCAGTCTAGCCTTTATCCTATCCTGTCTCCCTCCTCTCAAAATCCAGCACCTTTCTAGTCTTCCCAGTGGTCTGGCACTTTCCCTGCCTTTCAACTCCTCCCTCCATGCAGTGCAACATCTTCCTGTCCCTATCTTCCCACCCATCCCCACACCAGTAATCCAGCAACTCCCTCTCCCCGAAGTAGACCAGCATCTTCCATTCTCCCTTCTTTCTTTACTTCACCTCTCCCCCATCGCTACCACAGTCCATCATAAACCTGCCCCCTCTCATCGCCATACAATGGTCCAGCATATATTCTTTTTCCTTCTCTAGTTCCTTCTCCTGTCTATCTTTGTCACTATCAGCTGAATAATGCTATCAGCAATTTGAACCTGCAATCCCAAATTTTAAAAAAAATGCAGCCAATACTGCATACCATAAAACGCGTGTTCTCAGAAGGCTCAAACCACTACTCAACTATGATCACTTCCGCACAGTTTTCCAAATGATCATTACCCCCATCCTGGACTATTGCAACCCCATCTACCTCTGACTACCCAAATTAGCACTGCGCCCTCTACAAATGGTGCAAAATACCACAGCTCGCATCATATCTGGATCATCAAAACAGGACCACATCACCCCCTCCTGAACCATCTCCACTGGCTCCCCATCAGCTCCCGCATTAAGAATAAGGTCGTGCTGAATATCTTCAAAATCATACAAAACGCCTCTGCTAGCATATTGAAAACATCATCACCACAGAGCCAAACATTAGACCCAGACGACGGACCACCAAGAACACCATCACCACCCTCATAGTCTACACAAAATCCAAGAAGGCCACTTCTAGCAGAGCAATTTCGTTAGCCGCACCTCCCCTTTGGAACTCACTCCCTGACTGCCTCAGAGCCATTTCAGACTCCAAGAACTTAAGAAAAAAGCTAAAAACAACCCTCTATATCGAACACTTTGGTAACGTTACCTAAAGGACAATTCCTCACCCCTACCAACAAAATTCCATATCCCCCCCCCCCCATGCTGCTGTATAAAGTTTTTGTATATAAGTTGGCTTGAAAGAACCCCTTGCATGCCCCTCCCTTTTTGTTCTTTGTAAACATATAGTTACACTGTGAACTGCTTTAATTATAGGAGAAAGCGGTATAAAAATCCAGTTAAATAAATAAATAGTAGTTCCCCTGTATGTTGCCGTTCTGGTCGGGCAGCTAGAGCTCATCAGCGGCAAGGGCAGCTAAACCGGAAAGGAAGCATGCGGCCTGTCAGCAAACTCCAATGTAAATTTCCTCTTATGAGGTAGGAGGGGACATGGCAGCCCTCCAACATGATGTTGGTTGAAAGGCGCCATGTTTCATTTCTGGCTTAGCTGTCCTTTCAGAATGGAAGAGCTTAAGGAGGCTCCGAAGGCTTAGCCTTCCCTAGCCTCCTTATGTGGGCAACTATGGGATTTAAGATGCAGGGTTATTGACTGTATTCCTGTCTATTGTCCTGGTGAGAATCATGAAAAAATAATAGAACACTATAGGATCCACCGTATTTGGAAGTTAAGTTGCAGTCTTTTGTTTGAAATAATAGACTGAACTGAAATATAATTAATTAAATTTCCTCAACAGTCAATTTTTGAATTTAAAGGTGATGGTATTTACAATAAATCTGAAAATTAAATGCTGATGGATACAATCAGATCAGGTGACACATGTTAAATGAGGTAAGCAATGTAACGCCTTCTGTTCCAGGAATCAGCTGAATAATGCTATCAGGAACATTGCAGTGGACCATTTAGAGTATATGAGTGTCCCCTAAACAGAGATTTTGAAACATGATATCATGTCAGGCTACTGATTAGCTGATATTGTGGAACACCTCAGATAAGTTTTTTTAAAGGTAGATGAATGGAGTAAGTAAGAAAATAAAAAATGGCCTATGAGGATGGAGATAAGACAGTTCACAAATATATTTATTTATAATATGGGTAGTTTATATGAATAGCAAGTGTTTGATTTGATACAGACAGATGTACACACAGATAGAGGGATTGGTCTTCCGTAATATGCGCTACTGTTAGGACGAAATGCACCTATAAAGGCAAGCCCAAATGTGAACTGGGAAATTCTCTCAATATTGCACTGCTTCATTCTCTGAAACGTTGCTTATCCTTTGTTAGAGGGCTTAAACTAATCCAGTAGGAAGAGACACATATCCCTCTATCTGGACTGTCCTGCACAGTGTGATACACAGAGACAAATCACTTACCTGTGATACTTCCACTGTTACAGTTGTCTTCTTTGCAACACTCAACATACAAATCAAAGGCGAATCCATCGCTAGTGAAATGGAAAAGCTTCCCACAAATCCTGGGGTCATACTTTTCACACCCCTTGAAAATTCCCATACGCACATTA